>WNYF01000039.1:0-253763 GCA_021396225.1 Sporothrix inflata | reverse complement strand
CCTGTTGAGGCTCCTGTTGAGGCTCCTGTTGAGGCTCCTGTTGAGGCTCCTGTTGAGGCTCCTGTTGAGGCTCCTGTTGAGGCTCCTGTTAAGGCTCCTGTTGAGGCTCCTGTTGAGGCTGCTGTTGAGGCTGCTGTTGAGGCTTTTGTAGAAGCTCTTGTTGAGACAGCCGCTGAGGAAGAGCACGAGCCCGACTCGGTAGTTATGCAGCATATCGAGTTTGCAACGCCGCTACCCGCCGAGACGGTGCCCGAGTCGCCACTGGCACCTAAATCGGACGATACCAGAGACATTCAAGAGGAGCCCACTGCAGTTCCCGCCCCTGCTGAGGACAGCATTGAAAACCTCGCCAGCACTGCCCCTCTTGATGCCGTTTCGACTCCTGAGCCTCCTGTTCTCGAATCAACTGAAGAGCCTGAGCAGCAGCCGCCGCAATGGCTCCAACTTACAGTGCCGGAAACCGACGTGCCGATCGAAGCTGCTGTTGAAGTCGATGCAGAGCAAGAGCTTCCTAACTCTACCACTCCAAGCTCGAACAACGATGAAGAGCCAAAGCCCCTTCTCGCCGCTGAGGATGATAAGAGCCTTAATGTTGCACTCGTGTCGGATGTATCCGATTCCGACTCTACGACAAAGGAGTCGGGTGAGATCGAAGTTCAGGTGGAAGCCGTTGTTGAAGCTCCTGAACTCGATGCACCAGTGTCCGCTGCTGAGGTCGACTCTCTGCCTCAAGAAGCGCTCATTGAGGAGCCTGAAGTGGCAGATTCGCTTGTTGTGGTCGTTGAGCAACCTCTCGTCGATGAGCCAACCGACGAACTGAAATTCGCTGCGCCCGCAGATATCGTTTCGGAAGTTGATCTCAACACCGCTTTCGACCCGGCCACGGAGGAACACCAGCAACCCACGGAAACTGTCAACGTCACCGATGGTCTGCCCGAATCTGACAGTCCTGCCACCTCCGACATCATCACCGTTTCTGAGGTCTTCGAGGAACCAACGCCTGTGCTCCATGTCCCTGCCGTGGATGACACTGTAGAGCTGGGCGTTGTGTCTGTACTGGCTACCCTGGCACAGGCTATCGTTGAGGACCTGCCGACACCAGTGATCCCCGCAGAGATGAAGTCCCTGTCTCTTGATTCCGCATTGCGATCTGTACCTTTGGAGCAGACCGTGGACATCCTGGAAAAGGTCGTCGACAACTCTGCCACCGCAGACAAGTGTGAGGAGTCAACGCGCGACTCAATCGACTCTATCGATGGCTTCAACGAGATTGCCGCGCCGCCAGCACCCAAGCGCTTGGTCTCCTGGTCTCTTCCTCGAGCGGGCCTCCTTGGCTTGGACGAAACCCGTCTAGTCAAGGTCGGCCTCCGTGGTGCACTGACGGGCTCGCACGCGTTTGACAATGTGCCCTTTTCCTTTAAGAAGAAGCGGCAGCCTGCGACTCCACTGGTGCCTGAGCTAACAAGCGAGGAAGCCGAGGACGATGTGGCGGCTCTGTCTCCGACCGAGGAGAGCTCACCTCAACAATCCCTCGTCAAATGCGTTGAGAAGCGTCGCGTCCGAAGCGAGGCTGTGTCGTCCAAGTCCGAACTGGCACCGTCCAAGACGTCCAAGCGCACACGCGCAGCGACGGTGTCCGCCAAGGAGACTCCTGCAGACGAGTCGACCACAGAGCAAGACAATATGCTGCCGCTTGTGGTCACTGCGTTTGCCAGCATGGCCATCATGTCGCAGATTATCAACAAGTCGACGTGATCTGCTGGGGTTGCCCTTTCTTTTTGATTTTATTTTTTCGCGTTGTTGGAGTTAATTGGGATACATGGATGGGATAAAAACCAAAAACCGAAACGACACGTTTTATGATATTGTCTGGTATTATAGGGTCTGGATTTGTTTTTAGCATTTATTTTGGCATTTTCTGGTATTTTGGGAACATGATGATTATGGGTTTTATATTTATGAAATAATATAACGAAATCGGAATACATTTTATTGCTTTACTTTCTGCAAATAATTTTCTTCTCGTGATGAAATTAAGGTAGACAATAACTTCTTAAAATAAAAGAAACTGCAAAGAGAAAATAAAACCAGACAATGTCATTTCCCTACCTGATTGACAGTCCAATCGGAGGAACAATGGACCTGCGCTTGATTACTGCAAGTGCCGGCAAGTACCGGCGATCCACCTTTGTTGTCAACTTGCCATCGTCGGACACTTTTCGAGATGCTTCCCACAATTGGCAATGGCATCCAGTCAACCTTGTCTTCGGCTTGTCACCATTTTACTTTTCCTGTTTTACCTCGCACTCGCATCCGCTTAATTTAGCCTCGTCTTTGCTTCCTTTTTTGTTTTGTCAAAGATGCAACGGAGCGGGAGCTCGATCGAACCCCGGCGGGCATGGCCGTTGCAAGGCGTGATTAGTGAACAGCATCGCTTCGTCGACAAAGGCAAACGTCCAAGACTACTTATACCAAAGGGAACATGGCCAGAACGGACGCCATTCCCGTGAATAATACTCCTCATTGACACTCATACATTTTCCTCAACATTACTAACGAAATAAACTTTTAAACTTCTTACGCCGACCATCTCAAGATCGTCAGCACTACGCATCTCACCTCTCATCTCGGTTCAAAGTCAACTTTGCTATCCTTGCCTCCCTCGCCAACATGCCCCTCTGGCAGTTCTTCCACCCGCTGGCGGCGTTTTCCACCGCCCAGGAGAAACAGGCCGTCGTCGACGACGTCACCCGGCTCTACACGGGCTGGGGCCTGCCGGCATTTTACGTCATCGTGCAGTTTTTCCCGCTCGACACGGCCGAGGGCACCGCCAACTTCTTCATCGGCGGACAGGCGGCCACCAACTTTGTCCGCGTCATCGTGCACCACCTTGCGTTCCAGTCGCAGGGCAGCCTCGCGGCGCACAAAAAGATTGCCAGCGGTGTGGACGAGGTCTTGAAGCCCCACTTGGAAGACAAGGGGCTCGACTGGGAGTACCACGTGAGCGAGAGCCCGCCGACGATGTGGAAGATCAACGGGTACGTGCCGCCAGTGAAGGGCGATGCGGCGGTGACGACGTGGGTCAAGGACAACAAGCCGAGCCCGTTCGAGGGCGACGGGCGGACAAAGACGACCGAGGCAAAGGAGGCATCAAAAGAGGAGACGAAGCTGTAGAGGGGAAGCGTTGGATGCTTGATTCAGCACCATTTATCTTTCAAATGAACGCATAGCATACATCTCAATAGACATTGGTTTTCATATGAGATAAAGTGAGTTAACTTGGTAGGCTTATGTGCGTTTCACAAGCTCCAGGAAACTTGGTGAGCTTCAGTGAGCTCCGGTGACGTCGGCTGTGAATTCTGGTGGCCCCACATTTTAGGCTGCCACACCAGCCAATCACGTCATAGCATTGGCTAGCATCCCGCGTCTTCGACCTCCAAAAGTCCATGATGTCGCCTCTTTCATCGCGACTTCACCACATCTGTATCACCATAACATCCGCATCTCATTCGTTCCCCCTCAACAGCATGGACGACGACGACTTTGGAGCGGACGCTGACTTCCTCGCGGCCCTGGCGGCCACGGATGTCGGCAGCAACAATGTGTCGCGAGCGCCACCCGCACAGCAGCAAGCGCGATCACAACCACCGGCACAGCGGCCACCGCCAACAGCGCCGCGGATACAGCAGCCCACGCCACAGAGAATACAGCGGCCCGGTGCACCGCCAGCGGGCCAGTCGACACCGCGCATTGTCCAGCCGACACCCCAGGCGCTCGGCGGGCCGGGTGCCACAGCCTCGTCTGGTGGTCCCTCGTCGTCCGCCGGCGCATCGTCATCCACGTCGGCCCTGACCCGCGTGGGACAGGCGTCCGGCTCGACTATCCTGGTGTCGCCGCGCCAAAAGGGCAACCCCATCTTGGCACAACTGCGTTCTGTCCCGTGGGAATACAGCGACATCGCCGCCGACTACGGGCTGGGCGCGTCCACCATTGCCCTCTTTTTGAGTCTCAAGTACCACCGCCTGCACCCCGAGTACATTTTCGCGCGGTTCCGGGGACTGTCGGCCGGCGGCGCACCCCGCCACCGCCTGCGCATTCTGTTGGCCCTCGTCGACATTGAAAACCACGAAGAGACGCTGCGCGAGCTCGCCAAGACGTCCCTCGTCAACCAGTTGACCTTGATTCTCTGCTGGTCCGCCGCCGAGGCCGCGCGCTATCTGGAGTTGTACAAAACGTTTGAGCACGCCTCCAACTTTTCGGCCATCCGCGGGCAGCAGGCGGCCGGCTACGCGGAGCGGCTGGTGCAGTTTGCCACGGTGCCGCGGGCGGTGAACAAGTCGGACGCGGTGGCGCTGGTGGGCTCGTTTGGGAGTCTGCGGCGGGCGGTGCAGGCGGAGCCCGAGCAGCTGGGGCTGGTGGCCGGGTGGGGCGAGAAGAAGGTGCAGGCGTGGCGCCGGGCGGTGGAGGCCCCGTTCCGGGTGCAGAAGGGGCGGAGAAAGACAAAGGCGGTGACGGCGACACAGCGGGCGACGACATCGACACAGGCAACGGCAGCAACGGCAGAAACGGCAGCACCGATAGCACCGGCCGTCATGGGCGACGCCGACGACATCGAGGCAGGCACCGACTTTGACGCCGTGTTCAACAACCGGCTGGACCAAGCGCAGCCGGCAGCGTCGCCGTCCAAGACGAGCAACGCCGCACCGCCCACACCGTCACCGCCAAAGCGCGGCACCTCGGCGGCCAGCACGTTCAGCCCGCCGCGACCACAGCGGCCACCGGAGGAGCTCAGCGGCGGCATTGCAGCCGCACTGGCCAGGCTGCGGGAGAAGTGATAGACACAGTGAGGAACGCAATGAGGCTCTTTGAGGATCGGCCTTTTCCATTTTCAACTTTACGCATGTCACATTACACGAAACAAGCATCACAATGAATACAAATGGTTCCTCACAGAAACAGAAGATCCATGTGAGCAGCTGCAGATGGGTCGCTGTGGGTCGCAACTGCATCTGCATCGTCGTAGTGGCCGTGGAGGGATTTGCGGAGGCCACTGCTTTCTTTCTGCGCTGCACTGGTCGGCCCGTCGATCTTTGGTTTTGACGAGACAGTTTCATCGGGTTTGTTTTGTTACGACGTCATACGGCATGGGTTCGCACGGCACACGGCACACAAAATGGGGCACAAAATGGCACAGCAGGCACACAGCAGGTACACCGACAATTAAGCATGTCCTTGCGTGCCCGTGACCGTGGGGAGGTCACAACCTCTGCTTGTGGTTGTATTCACGGTGTCACATATCTACTACATCATGACCTGAGTTTGACGACATTTCGTATATGCAGAGGGATCGTTTTTCACTCGTTTCTATTTGAAAATGAAAAAATAAGAAGAAAGGTCGAAGATATCAGCCGGAATGGCTAGACTTACCCGCGGTCTTGGGTACCTTGATAAATGGGTAGCTGCAATAGATAGCAACAACGAGAGCAATATGACGAGTTAATCTATTCGGGAGGAGGCATCGGACGGCCGTTCTAGGTTGCTTGGCAGGGGACGAAGGAAAAGGAATGAAAATGAAGAGAAACGAGGAGAAGGTCCAGACAAACACAGTCAACTTCTCTGCAAAGTACTGTCTCGACGACATACCCTCGGGGATCTCGCTGGAATGTCGGAGCGGATGTTGCGGTACAAAGAGGCTGCATCAACTGCACCGCTCACGCGCATCGCGATAAAGGGACCGAGCTGACTGCGTCTTGACCACATCCCCCGATCTTCCCCTCAGATCGTCCTTCCATCGTCCCTCCGTCGTCCCTCTATCGTCCCTCCATCGTCTCTCTACCGTCCCCTCCGATCTGCTCTCTTGCTTTGGTTCCTTGGAGAAGAGAGTCTTGGCAGTCAAAATACGGCTAAAATATCGCCGACGCGCCGATGCGCTGTTGCAACGGTGGGTTGTAGTCGTTGTCAGACTTCTCCCCACGTGGTCCATTCCCCGTGGTCGATTCCTCGTGCACTTTGGAGAGACAGTGCTCTCTCACGACCTCTGTCGGAAAAGCGCGTAAAGTGTGTTTGGCTGCATTGATTTTGGTAAAGTAGATTGGTAGATTGCCCGTTCTCGCCGTCCCGCGTCGTTCTTTCCTCCTGCACAAGTTCAGCCGCCAACAAACAAAAGGAAAGAGCCGCTCGCTATTTTGGGAAAGAGGGTTCCGGTCCAATTCTGGTGACTTCCATCTTTCGTCCTTTCTTCCCCTCGCTCCTGCCGTTTCGTCCTATTTTCTTTCCCCGACGCGTGCTCCTTCCGTGCCTGTTGGCCCCCATTTCTCCCTTTCTAACAGGGCATTGAGGGCGCATCTTTGGGGATCGACAGGTGATCTCCAGGACGATCAAGACAACAACGCCGGCCTGTCGGCCGACAAAACAAGCAAACCAAGCTCGGACAGACCAAGTTCTAACATGCAGGGGGTGTCGGCGGCATTTTGTGGGGATCTCGCGGGAAAGCAGAGAAGGTGGTAACAAATAACCTCATAACCTTCTTTTCTGCTCTGAACAGGCACCACGGGAACAACAAAAAAACTACTGCTTTAGGAAAGTGGCAGAGGTGCCCGTGGTCGCCGCAGCCAATCAGTGCAACGCCGCCGTGCAGGGGGGCAGGAGCAATCGCGAAAAGAGGCTCTGGCTCTTTCCGTTGTTTCCATCATCGTCGTAGATCACCATTCTCCCTTTCCTTGTTATGACTTTGTATGCCTCTTCAAGTTCCTCTTCGCTCTCTGCATTACAATCTCGCATGCTTCCCTTGGCTTTGTCTATTTGCTCACGCTGCCACGATGGCCGCCATGTCCACCGATGATTCCTCCGCGACCGTGGATGCTGATCCGCCGGGCGAGCTCACCCCGACGACCCGTGATGGACAGGCCGACATCCTTGTTCTTGTCTGATGCTCCTTTCTCCTCTCCTCCCCAGAATGTCTCCGCGTTGTCTTGCCCCTCTGTCTGACTCTGCAGCCTCGTGCCCCCGGGGAACGGCGGCGAACCATGGCCATGCAGCACGCGATGCAAGATGCAAGCCAGCATGCCCGTTCTTCTTGCCCACATCATGCGCCCGCCTGCTCACGACCGGACACAACATGACGCCAGGAAGGAGGTAGCTGGTGGCCCTTCCCTTGGACATATCCAAGCTTTTCTCCTTCCTCTTTTGTTCTTTCTCTTCGTCGTCCCTCTTTCCCCCATTTCCAGGATTGCAGAGACATCCAATCTATTTCCTATATATCCTCATTCCCCGTCCCTTCTTCTTCTCCCGTCCCCTCCACTCCTTCCCCTTTCCCCCTTCCCCCTCTCTGCCCATCCATTCCTCGGCGTCTCCAAGCCTTTTTCATTAAGGACAATATCCCCTGCTATTGCACTCCCACGCGCAGATATACACAACTGTGTCCCTCCATCTGTTCTTTCCTCTTTCTTCCTCCCCGCTCGAGCTCTCTTTCCCCTGTTCCTCTCTGTTGTCACGCCGTCCAAGTCACGTCCCTCCTTAGACGTCATTGTGCCAACATCCACCTGTCTACTGCTCGTCAACTCTTTAGACGTGCGTTGACATTTCACTCTTTTATTCTCTTTGGTTATTGTTGGATCAGTCTACCTTACCTCCGTTGTTCCTAGTCTCTTCCCCCCCCTCCCTTCACAATGCACATCCCCGGTGGATTGCTGGGCGCCGGCACCCTGGCCGCCCTGGTGACGTCTGCCTCGGCCAGCCCGACGTCGTCGTCATCCGCCCGCCGCAACCCCAAGCCCAACTACGTCGCCCACCCGGACCGCGTCGACGCCGTCAAGGCCGCCTTCCAACTCAGCTGGGACGGCTACTACAAGCACGCGTTCCCCCACGACTCGCTCAAGCCCGTCTCCAACACCTTTTCGGACGATCGCAACGGCTGGGGCGCCAGCGCCGTCGACGCGCTGTCCACAGCGCTCGTCATGGAGAACGAGCAAGCCATCAGCCAGATCCTGGCGCACGTCCAGAACATCAACTTTGACACGACCGTGGGCGACATTTCGCTGTTTGAGACGACAATCCGGTACTTGGGCGGCCTGCTGTCCGGCTACGACTTGCTGACGACACCGGGCGCCCTCAAGGGCAACGAGGCCAACAAGACGCAGCTGGCCGCCGTCCTCAGTCAAGCCCAACACCTGGCCGACAACTTGAAAGTGGCCTTTGACACGCCCTCGGGCGTCCCCGACAACGACCTGCAGTTCGGCCCGCCGCGCCGCAACGGGTCGGCCACCAACAGCCTGGCCACGATCGGCACGCTCGTGCTCGAGTGGACGCGCCTCTCGGACATTACGGGCAACCCGCTGTACGGCCAGCTGGCGCAAAAGGGCGAGGACCACCTGCTGGACCCGCAGCCCAAGGCGCTGGCCGAACCGTTTCCCGGTCTCGTGGGCACCAACGTCAACATCACGACGGGCGAGTTTATTGACGGCAACGGCGGCTGGGTCGGCGGCGACGACAGCTTTTACGAGTACCTGATCAAGATGTACATTTACGACCCCGTGCGGTTCGCGCACTACAAGGACCGCTGGGTGCTGGCGGTGGAGTCGTCGATGCAGCACCTGGCGTCGCACCCGGCGACGCGGCCCGACCTGACCTTTTTGGCCATGTTTGCCGGCACGTCCCCCCGCTTTTTGTCGCAGCACCTGGCCTGCTTCGACGCCGGCAACGTCATTCTGGGCGGTTTGACCCTGCACGAACCCCGCTACGTCGCCTTCGGCCTCGAGCTCGCGGCGTCATGCCACGACACGTACACGTCGACGGCCACGCGCATCGGCCCGGAGACGTTTGCCTGGCAGGACGACGGCAAGCTGGCTACGATTAACTCGAGCAACAACGCCGCCGCGCCCGCCGACCAGGCCGACTTTTTCGGCAAGGCCGGCTTCTGGATCCAGGACGGGCAGTACATTCTGCGGCCCGAGGTCATTGAGAGCTACTATTATGCTTACCGCGCAACGGGCGACACCAAGTACCAAGACTGGGCGTGGGACGCCTTCGTGGCCATCAACAACACCTGCGCGGCCGGCAGCGGCTACTCGTCCATCAACAACGTTAACGTCGCCGGCGGCGGGTCCTTCCAAGACTTCCAGGAAAGCTTCTGGTTTGCCGAGGTGCTCAAGTATGCCTTTTTGATCCAGGCCGAGGACGCGTCGTACCAGGTGCAGGTGGACGGCTCGGGCGAGTTTGTGTACAACACGGAGTGCCATCCGGTGCGGATTACCGGGAAGTCGTCCTAGGGAAGAGCAGTAATTGGCAGACTGGAAGGGAGGGAGGCGAGTGTACATACATATTTGCATCGATTTTGCATTTTGATTTGCATCATCCAAAGAGATACAAGATTCCTAAAGACAAACTTTACAAGATGCGTTCTTGTTGACGATTGCGTGATTGTAGGAGTGTGAGCTGAATCACGAGTCATGTACGGAGTAAATGAAGTGGTGTGTTGCCCTGTTGGGGGAAATCTGACGTTAGCCCAGGGACCACCGGGAAGCTCCGTTTCGTCCAGGCCAGGCCAGGACATGCCCAATGTCAGCCTGCATCCCCTCCATCTCACCCTCCTCTCCTTTTGCGGTTTGAGACCCTCTTCTGGGGAGATGACGTAGCCACAAACAAAAAAGAGCAACATAAAGAAAGGATTCACAAGAAGAACAGAAAAAGGCAAGTTTGCGCGACGGAGAGATAATTACTGTTGTAAAGAGAAAACAGAGCTGATAAAGAACGGCGTTTGGTAAGCTGTGCTATTTTCTGTCTTGTTTTTGCTTCGTTTTCCCGCAAAGGCATGCCGTCCCCTAAAATCTTACAAATCGAACAAGCTTTTTTGCTGCACAACAGAAAAAGGAACGGAAGAGAAGGCTGAGGCCCAATACATCGAAGAAAAGACGGCACACCTATTTGCAGTACACAAAAAGCGGGGCCATGAATCCTTTTACCTCGGAGAGCGTGTGGAGCCATTCCTTCCTGTGCCTGGCCCAACGATGACCCTGCTGACGGTTGAGAAGAGAACGGGCTGAGGGAAACGACAATCGTAGATACGGAGTAGAGGGAGTTGCATTTACGACAAGTCCGGCGCCGTTGACCTCGTGGCAGACGGTCTTTTTTGGCCGGAGGTTTGTTGCGAGAGGATACGAGCAGACCAAAAAAAGAAGGAAGCAACCGAATCGATCGAAGGAAAATGGCCGGCCCCGAGCTCGTCCGACGCGGTTTCGATCTGGACTGCGTTATGCTGCGTTATGCTGCGTTTCGATGGGCGTAGGCTGGACTTTGCAGTTTTTGATGGGGCAGGCTTATAAATCACGCCTTTTGGGGGACATCGTTTTGGGGAACGTTCAGCCCAACGACGACCTCTACTCTGTTGACCACGACGTCTTTCGTTTCCTCCCATGCTTTCCATCGTTTCCCAGCCCGCGCCAAGCCAATTTGGTAGCTCTTTGGACCCCAAAGGGTCTCGTACCCGCTTTCACTCGCGATCGTTTTTCTGATCCCATCAGAGCCATCGTCGCTCGAAAATTGGTCGGCCGAAACCAATCGCGATTTCGCTTCAGTCGTGTCTGCAAAACAGTGGCTCAATTTTTGTGTTTGGAGCAACCGAATTAGAAATGCATGACAAGATGCTGAACACGATGGCTGAGTTATGTCCCCGAACTTGCTGGTCGTACGCCGTAACGGCAGGTGGCATTCAAGTGACATTCAATGAAGGCAATGGTGTTTCGGTGGTGCTGATTTGGAAACAGCCCTGTCGTGTCGTGATGGAGGGGCAGTCCAGTTTGTTGGACCCGGAGTCTCTCAACGCCGACTAACACACACTTTACGATGTGCATGGAAGACCTATTCCGAGCCTGGCCCTACCTCAGCCAAGACATTGGGAGGTCAATTGGTCAAGACAGACAAAAAGAGAGAGACACAAAAAAGCACAAAAAAGACACAAGCAAAAGAAGAGATCAACTGAACACCGCGATTGTAGCGAGTGACGATCAAAAGCAACGCACAATGGCAAACGGTTCTGGGATATACGGCAATAGCACAGTCGTCTGCTGGGGCAAATGACGTCTTTGTCTGGGTTTTTGCGCCGCCTATAGACGACAACGGCAGCACCCCGCGGCAGAGCGAAACTAGAGGCAGGTTTAGAGGCAAGTCTAAAGGCAAAGCTCGAACCTGAACGGCCGCTTTGTGGCCAAGACATATTTTGAGTTGATTACAGATGCACAGTGGCTCGACTGGTTACAAATACTCTTTGATCTTCCACGCCAGAGCTAGCCCCCGGGCGTTGTGTAGTCGTAATCGTAGCTGTAGCTTTGCTTTGGATCAATGCGATACATGACTGACTCTCCTCCCCTCCCCCCCCTCCTGAAAAGCCAAAAGCACGCCATTCCGTCGTGTCTGCGTATACTTGAACCAACAAAACTGCGTTCCAAAGCATTGGATAACACTGAACAACGCCCCCCTCGAGACCCCCAACTGGATAGAAAGTAACCGGAACTTTTATGTTCCCCTGTCACTCCCCCTCGTACCCTTACTCTTGAGCTATGGCGTCTACGGTTGCTGTACGCTTCGGCATAGTACGCCCACCGGCGCATCGTCTCTTTGTCGCCGGCGCAAGTAGCTTCCACGCTCTGGGGCGCGGTGGAACAACAACCAGCCCGTCCTACCCATTCCCTTTCTCTTCTTCCTTCTCGTCCGCCTACTCTTCTCTCTCCTCTTCTTATTTAACTCGCCCATCCCCTCCTCTTCTCTCGACCCGATCCTCTTCTACTCCCACTTCCTCTTCACTTCTTCCCATCTCAACCAAAGCATTCCACTCTCGTCTCTACTCTTCTTCTTCTTCCACACCTTCTTCTTCTTCACCTTCTTCACCACCACTCACCAATTCCACCACCACCATGGCCGACACGCCCCGTCCCACCGGCACCATTGCCACCAAGGGCATCGAGCTTCTCACCCTCAGCACCCCCAACGGCTACAAGGCCTCCGTGCTCCTCGAAGAGCTCCGCGACGCCTACGGCATCGACTACACCTGGCAGCTCATCGACATCTCCCAAGACATCCAAAAAGAGCCCTGGTTCACCGCCCTCAACCCCAACGGCCGCATCCCCGTCATTGTCGACCACGACCGCAACGACCTGGCCGTGTTTGAGGGCGCTGCCATCCTCAACTACCTGGTCAACCGCTTCGACAAGGACCGCAAGTTCTCGTTTGACCCGGCCACCGAGCCCGACCAGGTCGCCATTGCCGAGTCGTGGATTGCGTGGCAGCACGGCGGGCTGGGGCCCATGCAGGGCCAGGCCAACCATTTCCTGCGGTACGCATTCGACAAGCAGTCGCACTACGCCGTGCAGCGGTACGTGGGCGAGACGGAGCGGCTGTACGGCGTCCTGAACACGCGCCTGGCGGACCGCGACTTTATCGCGGGCACGGGCCGCGGCAAGTACAGCATTGCGGACATTGCGGCGATTGGGTGGGCGTCGGGCATGCAGTTTGCGGGTGTGGACGTGGCCAAGTTCCCGCACGTGACGGCGTGGGTGAAGCGGTGCCACGCGCGGCCCGCGACGGCGCGCGGCTTCACGATCCCCAAGGAGGCCTTTTACGCCGACTACTTCCGGGAGAAGCGCTTGGCGGACCCCGAGGCGGCCAAGAAGGAGGAGGCGTCGCTGGCCTTTTTGGCCGACGCCCAGAAGCAGTTCAACTACAAGTACACGAGTCCGTAAGGGGGGGTTGTATGAGGAAGATGAATGTGTTAGGAGCAGTGATGAGTTGAAAAGAAAGAGAGACGGGAAGGGACATATCCAACGAAGTCAAAGATGATAAATGAGTACATCTGGTTTTTTTTACACCAAAATCCAAATCATGATAAAGATGCAAAGGAAGAAAGTGAAGAGTCATCATTCATTATGCAAAGAGTAATATCCAAAAGACGATAAGAGAAAACAAAACGAGGAATTGACAGTAGACAAATGCAGACGCTAACGCACTCCTGCGTCGTTACATCCTCTTCGTCATGCACGGCCCGCGGCTGTCGGCGATTCTGTTGGCGCGTGTAAGACGCGATGCCGCTCGCTGTCAGAAAAAGAGTCAGAAAAAAACGTGGGCGGGGTGGAGTTTTGCGGATTCCCCGTCGGCCCGTCATCCATCCCACGCTTTCCGGAGACAAACCGGCCTCTCGCAGACGCCCCGAAACCTCCTGAGATGACGGTCATCGTGATAAACAAAAACATGACCGAAAAGTAGCCAAAGAAAGAAGAAGAAAAAACGACCAAAAACCGGATACCGGCAAGAATAAACCCCGAATTGATATCTTTTTCATAAATAAACCCAAAGAAAATAAATAAACTCAAATCAATAAAATCGACATCACTGACAGCGGTGTCAGGATCTGCCGTCTGGTCTTTCTTGCCCGGTCTCCACTTCGGGAATGCCGAGGGTCGTCATCCGTTATTCGCGTGGACGACAAATTAGGAAGACTGAAAGGGTCGTGCCGAGGTCGAGCCGATGGCTCGTGGGTATTTCTATACCACCATGAGGTCAAAAAAACTGGCTCATCCAGGTAGACACTCACACCGACACACTCGCGCGCGCACACACACACACTTTGTGCATGCCATACTCAAAACACTCGTAAAGGAGACACCATCAGGACGGGTAGGAAATCTCGCGCATGTTTACCAATAACGGCGGTCATAATCGCGTGGCGGATAGCCATTGTCACGCGGGTAGCCGGCGTCGCGGGGCGGGAAGTCCCGGGGCGGCGGCGGGCGATCGTACGGGCCACGGTTGGCATATGGGTCCGGCGGCGGGTAGTCGCGGCGGTAGGGGTCGTCGTAGCGGCGCTGCGGGGGCGGGTAGTCCTCCATCGGCGGGCCCCGGCGGGGCGGTGACGGGTAGCGCATGCGCTCGTCATAGTAGTCGCGACGGGGGCTACGGTCGCGGTAGTTGTCGCGGTAGCCCGGGCCATCTCGGCGCGGGCTGTAGCCACCACGGGGCGGGGGTGGGCCACGGCGATCGTATTCATCACGAGGCGGTGGGTACGGCCGCCGAGGTGAGCGGGACCGGCCACGGTCGCGAGACTGAAAATCGGTGTGCGACTGTTTGATGTGAGTTGAAGGCTTGACCACTTCGGCTAATTGACGGCCGGTTGGCAACTTACAATTGCTGTGCAAGTGACAACTTTGTCCCTGAACTCCGTGTTGTTTAGTTTCTCAATAGCGGTAGCGAGATCCTGGGCCGTTTCGAATTCGACAGAGCTGGGTTGTTAGTGGTTGAACAGGCTAAATAATATCTATAAGAAAGGGGATTCTTACCCGTCACCAGACCGGCTGGTCTCCGAGTAAACCACGTCCAGTCCCGACCGGCGGGCGAAGTCTTTGAGATCCTGTAGGCCAGAGAGTCCGTGTAAGTTGAGGGTCCGGGAAACGTTGCGCGCTATCATAGTACTGGGTGTCTGTGTCTGTGTCTGTGTCTGTGTCTGTTTCTTTGCTGTTGTGCCAGGGGGGAAGTCCTCCAGGTACGCCACCTTCCTAGGCCAAGCAAGGGGAAGAGCTTGACCATCCAGTAAACCAAACCCAAAACAGAGTGCGTGCGTGAGACAAAAAAAAAGGCGAGAGGATCAACGCTAGTAGTAAATACATAGAGAACCGAAGAAACCATCCAAAGAGAGTCCGTAGCCAGAAGCACCAGATCGCGAGTCTGCCGGTATGTCGTGCCAGTCCACCCCTGGAAGTTGCCGAAGGAGAGAGAGAGAGAGAGAGGAGAGCAGAAGAGGTGAGGTGAGATGGCGGCCACCGAGAAGAAGAGGAGAGATGGAGAAAGAGAGAGGAGAGAGAATGCCGGCAAGGCCAGGAGGAAGGACGACAAGAGTAACGGCGAGACGAGTTGTTGACGAATGTTCCGTAGTGTTTCTGGCTGGCCCACAAGACGTTCCCAAGAATTGCTGCGCTGTCCTATGGAGGAAGTATTTCGTATACAAGAGAGCACCAGCATTTCGTCAAATGACGAGATCCATCCAGAGAAGGGGCTATATTAAATGAGGAGGGGGGCAAGCGAGACGCGAAAACAACAATAGACCGAAAAGGAGGGTAAGGAGGGGGTACGAACCTGCCAGCTGGTGTCGTTGGGAAGGCCGGTGATGCCCATGCGGTGAGCGGTGCGCCGGGGCCGGGGTGGGGCGCGTTCTTGGGGGGCGTTGCCGTTGTTGCCGCCTTCGCGGGTATTGCGTGCGCCGCGCGCAAACTGGACTGTGAGACGTTCACCCATAAATGTCGATCCGTCTAGAGAGAGGCGCGAGCGTGGACGTTAGCAAGCTGGAGAGCGATGGGCGCATAGTAACCAGAGGACAAGGAATCGACCGGGGTTGCACGTACGGAAAGCCGGCACAACGTCGCGCGCGTCCATGGCATCTTTGTACTCGATGAAGCCGAAGCCGTTCATCAACTTGATCTCCAGGATGTCGCCGGTGCCATGTTTGTTGAAATGGGTCTCGATGTCGGTTTTCGTGACTGTGGTCGTTGGGTTAGCGGTCGGGCAGGACGGGTCAGCCTGGCAGGGCTGAGGTGGGAGCTAGCTAGCTACAGCGATCGCAGCATACCAGTTCGTGGGAGGTTGCCCAGGTAGAGGCGGGTGTTGGACACTTCGGTCGATCCAGAGGGCGTCGGCGCCGCGGAGATGGGGCCCGTTGCCGTTGACATGGCGGGCCAAGCTTTGGGGGAGTAGGGAGGTATTCGGGGTATTTGAGGTTGTCGTCGAGGTCTGCGAGGTAAGGTCAAAGTATCGGGTATCTAGGGGAGTCGTCGGGGAGTCGTCCAAAGAGTCAGGTCGAGGATGTTCGCTCGCGAGGAGGTTTCAGAGTTGGATGGGACGAAAGAAGAGCCGAGTAGAGCAGCTGCTGGCTGCGAGAGCGGGAGGTCGTTGAAGGATGCAAGTCGTTGAAAAGTCGTTAAGAGGACGAGGAAAGAGAAGCAGGAAAGAAATCCAAGCGCCTGGACAGGTCAAGAAAAAAATGCACGGCGGCAAAAGCTGAAAAAGGGCTGAGCTGAAAACGAGGAACGTAGGCGAGAGAAGGCTGGAAGGGAAGGAAAAGCTGGAAGGATCAGAGCAAAAAAGCACGGACGGGAAATGTGACGTCTAGCTGCTGGGAGAGAGGAGAGATGCAGAGGGAAAAGGAAGGAAAAGCGAGAAGCAACAGAAAAAGACAGGGAAGACGAAGAAAAGGACGGTAGCGGTGTGTTTATTATGGAGGAGCTCTTCGCAGAGCTGAACAGCAGCTTGCAGGGGGGGGGGGGGGGGTCAGGTCAGATGGGGGGCGTGTGTGGAGAGGAGAAACAAAACGGGCGGAAAGTGGGACCAGCGTGTGAGAGGACGTTGCGAGTGACGGCGACGAAAGGATGAAATGGACGCGCGCGCAAAAGAAAAAGAAGAAAAAGTGAGGTGACGCCGGTGACAAGGGTGCGATGAGAAAAAAGCAAGATGCGGTATTTTGAGATGAGGAGGAGAGAGATGAGAGACGAATAGTGAGAGGAGGGGAAAGGGGATATGGACGAAGGAACGTCCGGCACGAGACGGGCGTGGGAGGGAAAGAGCAAACGGCCAACGAGAGCCTGAAGGAGGACGCAGGCCCAGCCTGGAAAGTACGATCCGCGAATGAGCTGATGAGGTGATTGGGGGATCGATACGAGTAAAGAGAGGAAGGAGCATGGGGGTGTCTGGTCAGGCGGGCAGGCGCTCTCCACAGGACGCTGCGGCTCTTTCCTTATTCTGTCGCGATATGTCTCTCTTTTGCCTTGCGCTGTTCTCCTCTTTTATTCTCCCCTTTGCCGGATCTCACTATTTTCTTGTCTTTTTCTTGTCTTTTTTCTTGTTACTTTTATCTACGATCCTTCTCCATACGTGTCCGGCTACGAGGGTAGCATCCTGGCCTGCATCTGCATTGCATGGGGGAAGAGTGCAGTGCAAGCGACACGAGGCAGAGGCGCGATCTTGGGGAAAGAGGACCAAAAGACGTCGGTGGATGAGAAGGGAAAGAGAGGGCGTGGGCGGACAAGCGTGGGCGACTCCCACCAGGAAGGAAGGAGGGGCTCGTTGGGTTGAGCAACGAGAGAAAAAAGCGGGGCGCATGCAGCCTGACTGCCGCCCAAGGCGAGGAGGAGAGGGGAGGAGAAGGGGGGGAGAAAAAGCAGATGCGACAGTGAGTGGCCTGGTTGTAGCCTTGGCCAGCCAAGCCTAGCCTGATTGCCGAGAGCCCAATACGAGGGGGGTCAGAGGCCGCAAGAAAAGGCGACGCAGCCGCTGGGTTTCAAGTACGAAGAGCGTCAACATGGGAGTGAGTGTGACGTTGTGTGATTGGCCAGACATGTGCAGGGCAAAGGCAAAAGCGACGAAAGATGGGGGTACAGGGTACAGCAAGTTTTGTGACAAACGACGAGATGAGATGTGACCAAATCGGCATCCTCATTTCCGCACTTGAGGCACAAGGCTGAGATGTAAGCTGAGATGTAGATGGCGGGATGAAAGTGTGAATGGTGATGAATTAAGTTGAACAGGCCAAGTACAATGGCCGTCCCGTTGGCAGTGGGCAAGGTGGTATACAACAAACGTACAAACGGAGAAGAAACAGCATGCGTAAATCAAGCGACATACAGCGGGAAACAAAAATAAGCAAAATCAAAAGTAAACAAAGAACGCCGTGGCTATGCATCATCATCACCCCCAAAGTATCTCAGGCCTCGCCAAACAAGACATCCACCGCCTCGTCGAGAATCGTAAACGCAAGGTGGGCGCTGTGCCGTTAGTAAGAAATCAAATGAAAGCTTTGGGACGGGGGAAAGGGACCTACTTCAACCGACTATTGTTGAACGTCGCAAAGATGCGCCGGCTCGCGGCCTGCGCGTTGACCCGCCCGACCACGCTGCCCGCCAGGTCCGGCACCAGCGTGGCCAGCATCAAGCCGGCCTCGTTGCGCGTGCGGCCTTTCTGGGCGGGTGTGCGTGGCGGTTTCTTCACACCGTCCGCCGGGAACAGCGCTTCTTGGACGAGCCCCAGGTACTTGAGAAGGGCCTCCTCTTCCTGCAGGTGGGTGCGCACGTTCTCGCGCAGCTTGCGCTCAATGGTGCCGCCGAGCAGCTGGTGCAGGACCACGACGACGGCGCGCCCGCGCAGCCAGTTGTTGCCGCGGTTGAGCTCAAAGATTTCGAGAAAGATGTCGCAGATGGGTTTGACAAAGGGGGCGGCGCTCTCGTCGGGCAAATTTGACGTGACGGCGGCGAGTTCGGCAGCCGCTTCCGCGGAGGCAGCAGCGGCAGCGGCAGCCGACGCGCTCTGGGCCGCCGCCGCGTTCTGGGCTGCCGCACCGCCGCCCAGCTGGCTCGCAGCCGCTGCAATCAGGTTCTGCCCGGCCGTCGAGAGCTGGTCCAGCACGGGGATGCTGCCCAGAATGTCCTCCATACCGTCTGCCACGGAGTCGTAGAGCCGCGAGATGACGTCGCGGCGGTCGGCGTCGAGGTTGCCAACCGAGGACGGTGTGTTGGCGTTCGCGCCAGCGTTGGCTGCGTGCGTCGAGATCACGCGCTGCGACAGGAACGCGCGCAGCTCGCGGCTGCGGCAGACGTCCGGTAGGAGGAGCAGGGCCCGCAGGTACCGCTCGAGCGCGGCGCGGCGCTTCTGCAAAAAGTCGCCCTGCAGCTTGTTGAGGACGACGCGGCGGCGCGGGAAGTCGAGCGCGCGCACCGACGGGTAGCGGCCGCGCAGGCGCTGGTGCAGTGCCCAGAACGTGCTGTAGCGGCGGACCACCGTCCAGGCGACGGTCCCAGGACTGCTTGCGGTACTGGTTGCGGTACTGGCAGGCGCGCCGGCCGTCCCAGGCTCGGCGATTCTCCTCACCTCGATGACGTACTGCGCGTACTCCTTGCCGGTGTCCTCCTCGCGCCCCGACTGCACGCTCGTCAGGTGCACGGTGGCGCGCCCGTACAGGCTGTTGTCCGTCTCCTGCACGGCGTACTGCTGCCGCTGCAGCTCCTTGCGGCGGATCTCGCGCTGCAGACTGGCCTTGGACTTGCGCAGGATGCGCAGCTCGGCGGTGTTGTTGGTGAGCTCGGCCTTTTTCAGCAAGGAATCGACGACGGCGTCCTGCGCGCCCAAACGGTCAATGTCGTCGGAGAGCGCGGCAATGGCCTCCACCAAACCCAGGTCGCCCGGTGCGGCCTCGTGCACGCCATCTTCGTCGCTGTCGGCGGCCAAGTCCTTCTCCTTGTCTTTGGATGCCGGTGCATCCAACAAGCCACTCCCCGCCATGTCCGAGCCACCGTCGCCCTCGTCGTCCGACAGGTACTTGGCCTGGTCGTCGCCAAAGAGGTCGTCGTCCTCGAACACGCCGATGCGCGAGGCTGCACTCACCAGCCCCAAGGACGCGAGGCTGGGCTTGCCGCTGTTGTCGCCGTGGAGCAGCAGGGCGTGCGCGTGCGGGTTCGGGTGGCCGTGG
Organism: Sporothrix inflata; assembly: GCA_021396225.1. NCBI lineage: Eukaryota > Fungi > Ascomycota > Sordariomycetes > Ophiostomatales > Ophiostomataceae > Sporothrix > Sporothrix inflata. The sequence continues at coordinate 234,274 of WNYF01000039.1, read as the reverse complement.
GCAGGACCTTGCGACAGTTGTGGTGTACTACTGCGACGTGGCTCGCCGCCAGCCTTCTTGGTGCTCGACGTACTGCCACCATCTACGTCGATGCCGGAAAAGATGCTCCCTTTGTCGGCTTGGCTAGCCCTGTCGGCGTCACCCTCCTCGTCGCCAAAGAGAGACGCCCGCAGGTCCTCGGCCGTCGTCGGCCGCTTGTCCTCCATGATCGTGGTCAGCGCCTGCTCGACGGCCTGCACCACCTTGGTGTCGGGTACGTTGTTGGGGTCGCCGCCGCCGAGGCTCTGCACGGAGTCGGCCATGGGGTCGGAGGCCGGCTGTGGTGCGGCGAGGTTGCCCGTACTATTCGATAGACTACTGTTGCGACCCGCACTGCCGCGCGGCGTCGTGAAAAAGTCGTCGTCGTCGCCAAAGAGGGGCGTCGACGCGTTGTTGCTGTTGATGGCGCTGCTGCTGCCGCCGTCAAACGAGCGGCGCGCAAAGAGAGAGTCGTCCTGGCCCATAAGACTGCTGGCGGCCGGGGTGGTTGCAGTAGTGGCCGTTGCGCGCAGATCCGTGGCAGAACCTGCCCGCCGTGTCGGACCTAACCCGCTGGCGCCGACGCCTGCCCCTACGCCGGCACCAGCTGTTCCGCCACCTGTGGTCGTTTGTGCACCACGCAGCAGCCGATTCGCCGGGTTGGGCGGCAGCGGCTTGTTGTTTGCAGCAGGCGCGCCTGTTATTGTCTGTGTCGTGGGCGTCGCCGTCAATGGTGACGACGATCGCTCGATGGAGACAGATGAGCGTATTTGTTGCTGCCGCTGCTGCGCGGCCTCTTCGGCCGCCAGGCACTTGTAGAACAGGTCCGACTTCTTGAACCCCTGGAAGTGCTTGGCCTTCATCTCGTTGAGCACGGCCATTTGGGCGCGCAGGATCGCGCGGCGTGCCCGGTAGTACTGCTCGGGCGTGGCGGCCGCGCCTGCTTCGAGGAATACGCGGACCACGCGGCGTGACGCGTCCGAAATGTGCAGCGCGGGCTGTGCCAGGTAGGCCTGGTCGATCTGGGCAAGATCAAGACGGTCGGCGTCGGTCCAGGGCGCGAGGCTGGCCGATGCAGGGATGGGCATGGCCGACGTGTCGTCGAGATTGGAGTCGTCACCCTCGTCCTCCTCCTCTTCGTCCTCTTCCTCGAGCGGATTGCGCAGGCCGTCAACGACGAGCCAGAACTGCACCAGGGGCATCAGGCGCTGGCGGTCCATGTACTCCATGAAGTACGACAGGCCCGAGGCGTCGCGCAGGAGATTGGCCAAGCTGGCCGATTCAAGGCGGGAGACGGTCGGCGCGACAGGTCCCGAGAAAGGATTGCTGCCAGGCCCGCCAACGCCAGCGCCGCCGACACCGCCGCTGCCACCAGGTCCGCCAGGCGTGCCCGGACCACCAGACGAGTCGGTGCTACCAAGAGCGTTGGCGCCGGCTGCACCACCATTGTGCCCGTTCATCGTTCCGTGCCGGCTGTCGCCACCGGCCGCCAGGTACTGCACCTTTTGGTCGAGCAGCCGCTTGCTCATCTCGAGGCGCCGGAGATACACAGTCATTTCGGGGTTGCTGTTGTTGCCGCCGCTACCCGTGTGCAGGTCCTGGATCTGTTGTTGCGAGTCGCGCTTCAGCTGGCTCGCCACCTCGCTGCGGAACCGCCGCGCGTCCGAAAGGTTGTTGATTTTGCGGATCGACCGCACGAAGCGCTCAAAACGGCGCTCGCTGTCGCCGGGCGCCAGGCGTGGAAAGGCGGCGGGCGCGGCTGTCGTCCTGGCCCCGGAGGGACCGCCGCCCGGGATGGAAGACACGGGAGAGGATGAACGGCCCCCCAGGACCGCCCCTGACGAGGACGCGTGCTGGTCCAGCGCCGCCCGCAGCCGCCGCACCGTCGACCGGTCCTGCAGCATCGTCCGCCCATAGTTCTCCATCAGCTGGTTGTACGTGTCCGGGTCCGCCAGGATCTGGAGGAGCGGGTACAGCACCGCACACGCCACAATCTCGCGCACCAGCGCTGCCACGGGCCGGCTGGCCAGAAACGGAGCGGGCAGCAGTTTCGGCAGTAAGCGATCGCCCACGAGCTGCCGCAGATAGTCCTGCTGCACGAGGCGCGTGTTGGCCTCGGAGTAGGAGAGCTGCGCGGCGGGGTGCAGCCCTTCTTTTGTTCTCCCGTCGGTGGTTTCTTTCCTCCCTTCGGTCGCACCCCCCGCCGCGGCCGCCGCCCGCAACTCCCTGTACTTGGCCGCAATCGCCAGGTCCAGCTCGTCCGACTCGGTGACGGACCGGTTCAGCTTGCGCCCGCGCACCGCGCGCTCCGCCTCGTTGAAGTCGTGGAAATGCGCCGTCAGCAGCGGCACCAGCCGGCTCGTCAGCACTTCGACGACGTCGTCGACGGCCAACAGGCGATCCCGCAGATGGCCCAGAGCGACGCGCACAGTGGCGTCGACGTCGTTGGGGAACGTGGGGTTCTGGAGCGGGCCGGGCGCGCTGATGTGGGCGTACCACGAGCGGACGTTCTCCCGCAGGACGCCGGCCAGCAACGTGTCGAGCGCGGCCGAGACGCGCGGCATGGCCGGGTAGAGCGGGACGGGGCGGTAGACGAGGCGGGCGCGCAGGGCGGCGCGTTCACGGGCCCAGTGGGCGGGAGACACGAAAGCGGCGGTCGGGGCTCGTCGGGTGGAGGACAGCGTCGTCACGGCGGTGGCGGTAGCGTCCTCCTGGGTGTATATCGGTATGCGCACGGTGACGACAAAGGCGAGCAGGCCGGCACAGCTCAGCAGCGCGCCCGCCACCATGCCGTGACCGGCGAAGCGGATGGCCGGGAACCAGTGCGTGGCATAGCCCCAGGCGACGAAACCGGCTACGCCGGCCAGCAGGACGTCGCGCGCCCGCAGGGCCATCATGGCCGTGGGCAGCAGTGGAGGGGAAGAGTCTGTCGGAGTCGATTCGAAACGTTGCGTATGTGGTTGTTCGTTGTGTCGTCGGTCATCTTTGGAGGTTGAAGTTGGTGATGGTTGCATGAACGACGTCGAAGTCGACGTAGACGAAATGAACCCCTGGCCTGGCCAGAGCTCAGGGTCGCGTACGACGTATATTAGTGGAGCCGGCCCCCAAAGGGCAGATTCGGTGCTGGAATTGGCAGGCGCCAGCACGGTCACCTGAACATAGCGCTGGGCTCGACGCACACCACAAACAGGCAGGCACGGCCCGACCGAACCCCACCTTGCGAGAGTGGTCGTCGCCCGAATCCTCTGGCAAGTGTATGGAAAGAAACTGCAGCTTTGGAATCACCTCACCGCCTCAAGACTTTATTGCATCGCACGTTTGAACCCGTACTTTTCACTGCTTCTCACGCCCTGCAATCTTCTGTAACCAGTTTATTTCTTTATATTAGAACCCACCGAGACGTGCTCATAAATTGGGTATGTACATTCCAAGGCAACCGCGGCCTGTTTTATATTAAAAAGAGCTTCTATGTGCCCCATGGCATGAGAAATGGCAATGACGTAAACAAATGCGTGTAAATCGTCTCCTCCAAGAGAAGGGAAGCAGGCGATACGCAAAAATGGACAGACAAAAACAAGGACAAGAAACCACTGCAAAACGCCGCGTCCATTGTATGTTGATGCTCCGGTGTGCGTTGGGTGAAGGCCGTCGTTTGTGACGGCAGAATCAGGAAAGACGAAAAGCTGCGATCATCGAAAAGCGGTGCTCATCAAAAAGCTGCGCTCATCCTCGACTTATGCCTTGATCGAGTAGGTGCGCTGGAACATGTCGTTGATGTTCTCAAGGTAGTAGACGCCGCTGGCAATGCTGGCAACCTCACCCTCGGGCGTGTAGCTCTTCTGGAGGTGGGCCTTCTTGCGCAGATCGCAGAGCTGGAGGGATTAGCGGGGCGTGTGGGACAAGAGAAACGAGACGAGGGGGGGAGGGGAAACTTACAGCATCGTAGGTGGCGGGGGGCACGGCCGTGCGGGCGGCCAGACGGGCGGGGATGTCGAGCGTCTTGAAGATCTCCTCGGTGCTGCTGCGGATGCGGAACGAGCAGAAGCTGGCCGCCAGACCCGAGCCGTAGCTGAAGAGGCCGATGCGCTTGCCCTGCAGGGCGGCCGAGTCGTTGTGGCTCAGGATGCCGGCCAGGCCACCCCAGACGCTGGCGCAGTACATGTTGCCGACGTTGGTGGCGACCTGGAGGCCGCTGTTGACGCGCTCCGCGAAGCGCTTTTTGGTCAGGCCCATGAACGTCTTCTCGACGACCTTGTCGGTCAGCGACTTCTCGTAGGGCATGTCGCGCAGGTCGGCGGGCACCTCGGCGAACTGAGCGTTGTCGGGGTTGGTCAGGTAGTCGTTGTACAGCAGGCGGGCGTAGGACTTGGCGACCAGCTTGCACGTGGGCGCGTGGAAGGCGACGTAGTCGAAGCGGTCGAGGGGCGCCTTGGCGGCGGCATCGGCAGCGTCGGCCTCACCATTGCTGTGGCCGTTGGTGCCGTTGGTGCCGTTGGCGCGGGCCAGAACGGTCTGCTCGCGGGCGTTGTAGGCGCGGTACGAGGCGTCCAGGGCGCGGGTGTAGCAGGTCAGGGAGTAGTGGCCGTCGACGTAGGGGTACTCGCTGGTCAGGTCGGGCTTGTAGAAGTCGTAGACGTGCGACATGTAGCTGCCGCGCAGACCCGGCTCAATGACGACGGGCGCGTTGGGGCCGATCAGCATGGCGACGGCACCGGCACCACCGGACGGGCGGGCGTTGCCCTTGGCGTACAGGGCAATGTCACCGGCGACGACAATGGCGTCACGGCCGTCCCAGCCGCTGGACTCGATCCAGTTGACAGTGTTGAAGACGGCGTTGGTGCCGCCGTAGCAGGCGTTGACGGTGTCGACACCCTCAATGTTGGTGTTGTCGCCGAACAGCTGCATGAGCACAGTCTTGACGGACTTGGACTTGTCGAGCATGGTCTCGGTGCCGACCTCGAGGCGGCCAATGTTGTTGGTGTCGATCTTGTACTTCTCGATCAGGTTCTTGGTGGCCGTCAGGGCGAAAGAGTAGATGTCTGGGGGTGTTAGTTAAGATCATTGAGCGTATTCACAACACCCCAGTAGGTGGGCGACAGAACGTACCTTCGCGGTCGTCGCAGAAGCTCATCTTGGTCTGGCCGAGGCCAATGGTGTACTTGCCGGTGCTGACACCGTCAAACTTCTCGAGCTCGGACTGCTCGACATACTGGATGGTTGAGACTGGTCAGCAACAAGAAAAAGCGAGTGCGCGCATGCGCGCGTGCGTGCGACAGGAACCGAAGCAATTGTGTGGTGTGGTGTGGTGATATGCAGGGCCCTTGTTGGCCAGCCCATGGTGGGGTAGGTAGGAGGGAGCTGCAAAAAAAGGGGCAGGGAAGCTGGATTGGGCGCGCGCGGCGCCGGGTCGCAAAAAAAAAAAAAGCACGAGACACAAGACAGCAAGCAACAACCAAGACAGGACAGAAACAAAGAAGCACAAAAACACGAGGCGCGGTGCGCAGTGCGCAAAGGGGGTCGATTGCAGGCGGGAACGAGGGGACGAGCAATTGGGGCACGGGGGAACCAACCTGGCTGGGGAAGTAAATCTCAATGGCCTTGATGCCAATGTTCTCCGGGCGGGACGACATGGTTGTGAGAGGGTTGGGGTGGTGTGCAGGTGAGTAGGAGGTGAATTGAGGCGGAAGAAAGGGTCGAGATGGTCGAGAGGTTCGAAGTGGTCGAAGATCGAGGTGGGAGAGAGGAAGAGTAGGTCGAAGACGAGGTGGGTGGGAAAATGGGATCGAGAGAAGGAGAGGAAGAAAAGCGATTCTGCAAAGGGGACTGGGGGGAGAAAGAGAGATTGGTGTTAGCACGAGAGTCTGCAGATGCTAGCCACACAAAATTGGTGGCTCTCCTATTGTCGGTCGCGGCCAGCGGCAGTCCAAAAGCCCATTGAAGGTAGCATTCAAAAATGACAAGGGCCAGTCCTAAAAGAGCGCGGCCAGCAAAAATGCGTGCAAGGCCCGGGCCAACACATGTTCACCGCCGTTTTCTCGAGGGGTCTTGGGCACCACATCCCCACGTTGCTTTCCGCACAGGAGCGAGGCCAGAGTGAGGAGGGTAGTGAGGGCCGCAACTGCAAGACCAGAGGGGCAAAAGACAAAAAGGGGCAGGAGGGGCAACAGAGCAACGGAGAGGGTCGAGAGGGTCCGGTCCTTGCGATGAGGCCCACTGTGCGATGGAGACACGGCGCGCAACCAGCCAATGCAGTGCAAGCAGTATTGTGTAGTGCGTGTAGTGCGGCGGTAGTGCTTTGTGTGTGTTGCGCCAGGCGGGACGGACGTATCTTGTCTCGACTTGTACCTGGGACGGCCGAAAGATAGCGGATGAGCGAGACGCGGACGCACCTTTGTTTTAGTTTTAGTGCACGGGAACGAAGTCCACGATAATGGCGATTATGAGGGGGGGGAGGTCGAAGAAGGCTGAGATGAAGAGAGGAGGATGAAAGATGGTGATAATCCAGAAAAGGAGGGAAGAAGACGGTGATGAGAAGGGAGAGGGTGTTATTTATGAAAAGAGGAGGGCGGGGAGTGTATCTCAGTCCAATGTGAAAGGAAGCTGACAAGAAAGGAGAGGTGAGGGACAATGGCAAGCAAGGCGGTTGCTAGGGGCCGATTCTTGACAAGCAGAAAGAAAAGAGAGGTTGGAGATGAAGTCCGTGTGATTTGTGATTGGCAGCGTTTGGTGGTGAACGCAAAAGGCAAAAGGGGCATGGCCCGGGCTTGGATAGACAGGGAAAGAAGGCGGTCGGTGGCCGTCCGTTTTTGTTGGGCTTTTGAGGGTTGGTCCTGCCGTTTCTGCGACTCCGGCTACGGCTACAAGCTACGAGTGTGTATGATATAACCGTGCTTCGAGAGAATGACGGCAAGCGGAAAGAGCAGGCACGCACATCAGCGGCAAGCAGGGAAGGTGCAGGTTGTTGCCCGGGCAAGACCAAGACTTGCGCTCACACACGAGATCGAATGGCCGATCACGAAGCAGAAGGCAGGCACGATGGAGCAGGCCCGATGGAGCAGGCCCGATGGACAGTGAGAACGGGGCGTACGACGTTGGAGCGCCCCAGTTCAGCCGAAGATTTCAGGCAGACACATTTCTTAAATCGATCTTGACTCGGTGCTGACCTTGTCTTGACAAAAAAAGACAAAAAGCATCGTCATCTTCGAACGGGAGTTGGTTCACCCCCGTACAACGGAGCACGGAAGATTGTGGGTTGTGGGTTTTGTGGGCTGGGGTTCGTGGTCTGTGGTCTGTGGTCTGTGTTCCTGTGGGCCACACACAAGGTCCCCTGTGTCGCTCCTTCCCCTGGCGGCACGTCTTACGACATCGAAGAAAGGGAAGGAGGCGGCCGGGAAGGTGCAGATGAACGATTTCTAGACAGTACTTCGTAGTGCCGAGCCATCTCATTCGCTTTAATTTAAAAAATCGATGGCGTAAATCAGAAGAAAACGAAAGGCAAGAGCAGCCAAAAAGCGCAAGTGCCCCTTTTCCCAGGGCCCGCTAAAAAAAAATTTAATGGCAAGAGCGACGGAAGGCTACCAAAAAATCGGCAGGCACTTATCAGAGAGGCAGAGAGAGGCTGCCCCATTTTGTTGAGACACATGTCAAAACGTGCCAACAAAAAAAAGGTTGCTAAATCCACAGTCGGCGTCCACAAAGCACCACACAACGCTCTCACTGCGATCTACCTCTGAGTCCTACATCAGCCTTTTCCCGCAAATTACGGCAGCCTGCTCCCGGGCAAGTTCCATTCTGGACGAGGCCGAGGAAACATAAAGAAACAACGTCAAAATTAAAATTACAGTTTCTTGTCCGCTCCTCCCCCACAGGGCCAGAGCAGGCAGCCTTGTTTCTCTCTGCGTCTATTGGCCAATGGCTCGTATCCTCCGTGCCTCTCGTTCCTGGCCGGGCTGCAAGGCACCACAAAATGCGACGATGGCTATGAGAAGCGGTTGTGTTTATCTTCTCTCGACTCCGTTCTTGTCCGTTCTGAAACGATGTTTTTGGCATCTCTCGCCCGAGATGCGTCGTCATCGAGTTTATCGGTTCAGCTGGCCATGGTCCATTCCTGAGAAGTTTGCTCACATGGCCTGGACCGGTATCGCTGCAATCGGAAGCATTGACAAATAGCAAGGTGTGGTCGGGATTCGGGCAACGGCCTTCATTGGAGTCCTGTGAGTGGACGGGCGCGTTGCTATTGTTCTCCCGTCAGCTCACAACGGGCGACAACCACGACGTCCAAAAGTAAGATAATAACGCCAAGACGGCCTTTGTTCGTAGAGGAACGTGATGCTTTCTTTCGTATCTCTTTTCGCTTCTCATGTCTATTTGAAATCAGGCACACAAAATTGTGTCTGCCTGCAAGCGGTCAGATTGATTCCCCCGGTCCAGAATCAAGGGAGGAAATCTGAAATCAAGGTTGGATGCCAAAGGGTGTGCAAGTCTGAGAGGCCGATGGCTGGTGCCTCCTTATTCGCTGCTTCTCCGCTCGGAACATTCCGTAGCCGGGCGAAGCTTCCTCCTCTTGGCCGGCATGTCGGCATCTGCCAGGCCGGGCGTCGATCGATGGCGTGGCCAACCAGGCACCACTACGAAGCACTGTGGACGACATGCCTTTTCCATTATCACAACGAACGGAGAACAGGTGTGAAGAGGTATGTTAACATTACTTCGTAGATCAGCTAAACAAATGTAGAGAAGAAAAAAATACGTCACAAAACGTGCACTCGTGTGTTGAAAAAGAAAGGGAGAAAAGCCGAAAAAAGAAGAAAAAAAGTCCGTCCCGGAACGCCGTGCTACCTTTGAGACATACCTCCCACTCCGCAGCACCTTTTCTCTCCTCCCCTTTTTATCATTTTCACCGCCTTCCCTTTCCTTCTCTCACTCCTCCTCTTCCACACCCCTAACTTGGCACCTGCAGGAAGCGGTCGTAGTACTTGTCCAGCCACCGCGCCGCCTCCACGCCCGACTCGTCGATGCTCGAGTCCCACCGGCCAATGGACCCGACGTAGCCGTCCGGCCGCACGTTGACAATCGACACTTCGCCGGGGCCCAGGCTGCCGAGCCACTTATTGGTGCAGAGCGCGCCGCGCGTGTCGAGCTCGGGCACGTCGTCGAGATAAAAGGTCCAGCGGCTGTCCTGCAGCAGCGGCGGCAGGTCGGCGATCTCGATCTCGCTCTTGGGCATGGTGGCTAAAATGTTAGGAAGGGAACATAAAACAATGGCTTTGAGGGAGGGACAACCTACTGATTAAGGCAAACGTAAACAGATCGCTGATGGCGGTGTAGCGCTCCGGGCGCAGGTAAATGTCCTCGGGCGCCGAGAAGCGCGGCTGCAGGCCGTATGAGATCTTGGCTGCCGCCGACAGACGGTTGACGAGCGAGTCGGCTGACGCAATCGCCTCGCAGAACGTATCCAAGAACACGCGCGACTGGTGCACGTCCCACATCAGCAGATAAATGCGGAACTGGCCCAGCATGGGAATGTCGAGCTGAATGTCGACCGGGTTCGAGTCCAGGTACCGCGTGACCTTGGCCGGCGGCAGCAGACAGCCCGGCTTGGCGTCGCCCATCATCCACGACGCCGCGTGCTCAAGGTCGACCATGTTGAGCGCATTCTCGCCGTACTCGGCGCCGATGCCCGAAATGAAGCGCACGTTGGTCTTGAAGTTTTCGGCCAGCGCGACGGCGTCGCCGCCGGCGATCTGGTTGGCGTGCTCGTAGTCAAAGTTGACCAGATCGAGCGCGATCTTGCGGCGCTCCTGCTCGTACGTTTCCAGCAGAACGGGCTTGGCCAGGCCGCGCACGGCAAAGTTGAGCTTCCACGCCAGGTTCCAGCCGTCGTGCATGGACGTGTTCATGCCCTGCGCCGACTTGGGCGAGTGCGTGTGGCTGGCGTCACCCGCCAGGAACGCGCGGTAGTGGTTGTCGCAGAACCGGCTGGCGACGCGCTGGCCGATCTGGTAGCGGCCGAACCACTCAATGTACTTCCAGCGCACTGTAAAGGGTGCCATGATCTCGCGCGCGCGCTGCATGACAAACTCCTGGCCCAGCTCGCGCCGGTCGCCCTTATGGCCGGCCGCACCGCCCAGGCCACCCGCGCTGGAACCGGCGGCGCCACTCCCCGTGCTGCCGCCACTCTTGAGCTCAATGTACAATCGCGTCATGTTGCGCTCGCGCGGGATGATCAGGATCGAGCCCAGGTCCTGCTGGTACACCAACGTCTTGGACCAAATGTCCGGGAAGTCCGTGTCCAGCTCGCCGTCCAGCACACCCCACACCGCCGGCTGGGACATGCCCACCGGCTTCGCCTCGGGGATGCTCTTGCGCACCTTGGAGTGCGCGCCGTCGCAACCCACCAGGTATTGTGTGAGGAGCGTGCGCCGGTCCTGCGTCACGTTGGTGCGGCAGTTGATTTGCAGCGGGCCCGTCCCCGTCTTGGAGTCACACACGCTGTACGACTCAAAGGCCGTATTGCGCTGCACGTCGAGCCCGCGCTTCTTCATGTCCTCCAAAAACAGATTCTCGACCATGCCCTGGTGCACCAGCAGAATGTAGGGATCTAGCACGTCAATGACGGGCGGGTAGTGCACCTCGCGGCCGAGACGGTGCAGCTGCTCGTCGGGCGTGCCGCGCCAGAACGAGATATCGTAGACACGCACGCCGCGCTGCAGCAGCGGGTCGGCCAGGCGCATCTGCCGGAACGTCTCAATGGTCTTGGGCTGCAGGCCGTCGGCGCGGCCCACGGGTGTCGGGTCGGCGCGGTCGTCAACAACTTGGACTTTGATGCCAAAGCGGGCCAGGTTGGCCGCCGTCATCATACCGGCAGGGCCGGCACCGACGACACACACCTGGCACACTTGCGGCGCCTCCGGCATGCTGCGCAGCATCGTCAGCGGGTCCACACAGCTCTCGGCGGTCATAGACGCCGCCACGCTGGTTGCGCCCCCGTCCATGGCAACGTCACCGCCGCTGCGGTCGTCCGCGCCGTCTGTTGTTTCCAGGGCCGCTGGTGCCATGGCTGGCAGCGAAGCTCGGCTGGCCGCCAGCTTTTATATGTGAGGTGGGTGGGGGGAGGGGATAGAGGGCGTGTCGTGCCGTCGATCGGATCGATTAATCGGTCGTTCGGACGGTGAAAGCTCGAAAATTGTCAGGGAAAAAAAATGATCTTTCCTGATTTTTCACAACGGCTGCCGAACAAGGGACGTCGAATTGGTTCCGAATCGATCGGATCGAGGTCGGCGGACGTGTGTAAGAGACACCGGCGGTAGCGGCACTAGTTGAAGCACAACAGCTCCCAAGGCGGAATAGTCTCCAAAGTCTAGCAATGACGTGAAAAGCTATCGGGGGAATTGTACGACAGACGCAGGGGTCGGGACCGTGGTGGTTCGCGCAAAAATGTTGTCGTGAGACCTTGTTTTATATTTTGGGTTTGTTGCGTTGATGTTGACTGGTGACAGGTGGCGAAGACGTTGGGCCGGGCATATATCGGGGTCGGCGTCGACGAGGAAGGTGCGACGGAGAAAAAAAGAGGGATTGGGGGAAAAGGAGCAGAGGAAAATGTCCACAGAGGAAGGAGCAAAGGAGGTGCGTTACGAGGAAACGGCCGAAACAGGGGGAAAGGCAAAAGGGAAGGCGGTAGGATGTGGGAAGAGGAAGGTGCGATGTACCTCCGGCGACTGTGCGCACGATGGTGAGAACGAAACAAGAAAAGAGGGGAATGGTAAACAAAAAGAAGAAAGGAAGACGGGAAAAGAAGTGAGAAGCTGGGACGAGCTTTGCAAAAATAAGAATCAAAGGAAGCTCGGAGGCCGGAGCACGACGTGAGATGGCTCCTTGTCTCTTATTGCTCCAAGTGTTCCTTAATAGACAGTTTTGGAGTGCAGAGAAGCCCAGCCTCGAGGGTGCATGGGCTCATACACATGCGACGGACGTCCAATGGCGGCCTCGTCTCGTCCTTTCGTCTCTTGTTGTCGTGTGTTTCCGTCCTGTCTCTTTTTGTGGGAATTGATAAGGTTGGGGTGTTATTTGTAATGCGGTTTTGCTGTTGTGGGCGTCGGTCGTGTCGTGACGTTTGGTCTGGCTTATCGTCTCTTGCTGTTTATGGACGTTGAGGCGTGCAAGGGGTGTATGTAGGAAGGTGTGCGCGGCGGGTGGTGGTAGGCGCGTGACGGAATGGGGTGGAGGGCTCTTGCCGTCCTGGTCACGAAGTACAAGAGAAGGGCCAAAAATGGGAGGAAAGGGATGGGAAAGATGGGAAAGAGGTGGTAAAGAATACAAATGGAAAGAGCAAACGAGGAAAAAGACGGTGTCCGGGAGGAACGGAGCGACGGGGTGGGATGGACAAAGAGACGAAGGGCCAGGAAAGAGCAACAACAGTCGACCAGAGGCGTCAGAGCGAGAGCGGCGTCGTCAGACACAGGGCTGGATGGCACGAGGGAAGAGTGCGGTCACCAAACGGGGCCAGACGAGGAGGGGGGAGAAGCGAGAAGCGAGCAGCGAGCAGCCAAAAGAGAGAGACAGAGCATGCGCCAGACGGCGAGAAATTCGATTTAATTTAGACGGTGATTCGCAAGTACAGGATACTCGTGCAAGGCGATGTTGGGGAAGTAAAGAGCAGGAGCATATGGTGAAAAGAAAGTCAAAAGAACAAACTGAACAAAAAGCCTGGGGCCTGTCAATGCCCACGTTTCTTTTTCTTTTTCGTTTTTGCCTTCATTTTTTACAAATAATCCTCTATTTTTGCTGTTGTCCCCCTCCTCCCAGGGGCCGTTGTCAGGCGCAAGGGCGGCGTGCGAAAAAGGCGTACGAGGCGGAGGTTTATCATGTCGCCGTGTTCATTCGATTTTGACGAAGATCGACTGATGTGGTCTGATTCCGTCGAGCTCTGGGCCGCGCTGCGACCATGCCGGCGTGTCATTGGTGGTGGGTGGATGTATCTGTCACGGGCATTTTGTATGTGCGAGGTACCTCTGTCAAAGAAAGTGGAGGCCCCTGCAGGACGCTAGAATGTTCCTGCCCCCCAAAAATCCACGACCAAAAATACCCCGAGTTTGCTGCAGCAAGGGCTAAGAAGGGCAGGAACGACAAAAAGCAATACTTTGTAGGGAAGGAAAGGCCTGGCCTGGCCTCTCTAGGCCTGGCCTAACAAACAGCTCGATCCGCTCGCGCCTTCCATAGCGGGGTCGAACCGACGAGACATCAGACCATTTATTCCTCCTGCCCTGCTTGCCCCCCCGTCTTTTTTTCTCGCGCCACCGCTTCTCTATGCTCGCTCTTTCTTCCATTTAGCAACTTCCTTCCATCCTGCAGCTCTTGGCCCATTCTCACAGGTGATGTGCCGCGTTCCTTCCTTCTTTGGACGAGGCAAGTTGATGGGTGACTGCCTCAATTGACAATGTCCATGGAGGACAGATATGTGTGCGATTAAGCTGCATACAGCAAACATCGTAATGTCGACAACATCGAAAAAAGAACCAACGGCCTGGCATCTGCCAAACGGCCAATGGCCGTCTCCCGAATCTAGAGCCAAGCTTGGTTCTCTGCCGATGCATACGCGATGCCAAATCGACGCAGCTCTTTTTCTAGCGCCACCACTTGACCTCTTAAAAAGCAAAAAGGTTAAAGACGCCAAAAAGCGAATAGACGGCGCTGGAAGAGGCTCCGTGCTCGGCAGAGGTCACGATGGGCAATGCACAAGCACAAGGCACGATGAGGAACGAACTGCAGCCGATACAGACGGTTAAAGTGCAAAAAGCCACAACCAACCGGTGTGCTAACCATTTATCCAACCATGTGTCTTGTCTTGTGATGGGAGGCTCTATGACGAACAGCGTACTCCGTACTCCGTACTTAGCAGTGAATGTCGTTCTTTATGTGGATTTGTTATTTTCGTTGTCCAGCCTCGGACAACCGTCTTCCCCTGAGGATGAAACACCTCGTGCACTCTCCTTCTCGGGCAGAAGCGGCTGGCGTCGCATTTTCGCCATGCTGGTTTTCTGCACATGAGGCTCTCGTCTCTGTCTCGTGCCGTTACATCGTGCGTCGGTTGAAGAAGTTGCGGGCCTGCCAGGGCGGAAAAGCAAAAAAAAAAAAAAAAAAAAAAAAAAAAACAGGCTGATGGCTGCATAAAAGAATGTGTGATGTCAGAGGAGTTGTTGAAACGGGTAAGGAAAACTTGAAGACATTTTGACGGTGTAAGACAATAGAGCCTCAATAACTTCATTCAAATGGATGAAAATATGTAAAACAAAATATGCGATTGCTATAAAATATAGATAAACACAGAGTACAGCTCGCAACAGAGAATGACGGATGACTTTCAAATCATACCGAATAAAAGTTATGATAATTTGACAATTTTGATGAAAATGAACTTGGTGTGATTAATTCAAATATATCAAAAAACGAAGAAAAGTTCGAAAAGAGAACCGAAAGAAACTGAATTCAATTTAAAAGACGTAGAAAAGAGAGCAAATCCAAAAATAAGTATTAAGAAAATATATACAAAAGAAAAGAGGCCGTAAGAATGAAAGGGTATCATGGGACAAATCAATGCTTCTACTTCCACATCTGCACCATCGCACAACTCGGGCACTCCATCTACACACTCAACAAGGCCATACCGAGGCACACAAACAGAGCGGCCGTCGATGACGGCATCGTGCACCGCACACCGCTGTTGCCCAGCCCGTCGGACGGGTTCGCCGTCGGCTTCGAGGGCCCCAGGCCGTCGCCCGTCGGGTCGGTCCCGCTGCTCTGGACCTGGACCTGGGTGGCGTCGCCGGGCGCAAAGAGCACGCCCACGGAGTCGGCGCCGGCCACGTTGATGTCTTCTGGCGACAGCAGGGGGTTCTCGAGGGAGGAACAGGACGGGCGCACCCCGTTGTTGAACGACGACGACGTGTTGGCGGAAATCTCGTTCGTCACCGAAATGGGCAGGTCGAAAATGGTGTAGTGGTCGACGCCGTTGAGCCGGAAGTTTTGGCGCACGGAAATGTTGTAGACGCCGCGGGCGCTGTCCAAAACAATGGGCTGGCCGTTGCCGACCAGACAGTCGGGCCAGACCCAGTTGACGTGCTTGACGGTGCTGGCGAGTTCCTGGAGCATAATGGGCCCTAGGGAGGCGCCGTTGCCCGTTTCGGTGCCGTTGCTAATGGTAAAGTTGCGCTGGGTGTCGTAGCTGTACAAGAAGATGGTAATGTTGTGGATGAGGCTGGGGCTGGCGGACGCTAAATTGACGGGCAGCGGGAGGCGCCCATCGGCGGTGACGTCGAGGGCGACCTGCAGGAAATCGCCGCCGAGGGGCGTACCGGGTTGGGGCGCGTCGACAATGGCGAAGCCGGGTGTGAAGATCTGGCCGTTGGAAATGGTGAAGTTGATGGCGTGGGCGGTGGTAAGGAGAAGGGAGAAGGCAAGGCCGGCGGCCAGCCGGCCGACGCTGGACAATCGATGGTCTGGCATTGTGTCGTGTTGATGCAGGAGAGCTAGGTTTGGCTGTCGTGCAAGATCGAGTTCGATGTATCACGAGCGATGTTGATGTGCAACGGAAAACAAAAAGAATCAAAGAAGACACTTTATTCAAATCAAGTCTATTTAAGACGGGGCATCCATCTTTAAAAGGCGAGTCTTCATACAAGAGGCCTCGCATGGTAAGGGTTCGCCTTTGCCACTTCCTTGTCCTGGTATCCAAAGAATAAGAGGAGTTGCAACAAGGGCCAAGAAGTAAAAGCATGACGACAGGGGGGATTCACCAAACGAGAACAGAGATGGACCGAAAGCAGCCAGTCGCGATGCTCGCTCTCGCATCGACTCCAGGGCATGGGCCACGGAAACTTTATTTTTGTGATCCGGCTCGCTTGGCTCACAGTGGATCCGGGCAAAGATGCAGGTACCTGGAAAGAAGAAGAGTATCTAAACCGTTTCCAAGTTTTGTGGTCTTTATGCGAGCGAGCGCGGAAGACGTCGGTCCGGGTGTGTGTTGTGCTGGGGCCATGGGCCAGGGAATGACGATTGAAGTGCAGGGGGACAAGGCCACGAAAAGAGACAAAATAAGAAATCGGAACCGGCAGCGTGGAATAACGGTGCTCGCTTCAAGACGTCGTCCATTTTGGTGCAGAATGGGCGAGATTTAAAGAAAACTGGGCAACCCAATGGGAAATGACATCTTGGCTCAATCAAAATCAAGGACAGGAACCAAATACTACTGGGCTAGCCGGGCCGCACACCGAATTTCTGGCTAACAAGCGATCAAGGTAAAATTACAGCCAAATGGGGAGGATGGAGAACGTGGAGAGAACGTGGAAAAGAACGTGGCATCGCGCAAAGTTAGATTCTCCATCTTGCACACTGCAATTTGCGAGCGTCGAGAGGTGAAGAGAGGCAATAAACGAACGAGAAGTTGACGGGCCAATCACTAGAATCATGATTCCCGGAAAAGAATACCAGGGATTCGTTCTTTTTTATTTCTTATTTTCCCTCCTTCTTCTTCCTTTCTTCTCGAACAGTGGGTGATGCGCGTTGTGACGCCAGGTGAAGCAGGTCTCGTTTCACGTTTTTTGTGGATGCAAAGGGGAGCCTACAGGTCCACGGCCCGTTTCGACCCCTGCATCCACCAGTCTGACTGAATATGCAATGATCTTCTTGATGAACGTCAAACTTTGAATTTTGGTAGTGAGAAATCGCTATGCTATTATGCTGTGATATGACAATATGGCAATACATACATGCCTCGTAGAAACCGCTCGCAGCCCCCCGACTACACCCCCGTCTTGGCCGCCGCCGTCAGCGTCCCGGCCAGGGAACCCAGCCCGCCGCCTACGCTCTCTCGGCTCCGCAGCGTCAGCACGGCCGCCTGCTGGGCCACGTCCACGAGCTGTTCGGCGCGCCCGCCTTGTGCGAGTCCGGCTACGAGTGCGCCCAAAAAGGTGTCGCCGACGCCGTTGACGGAGACGACGTCGTGGACGTCTTCCACCGGAGGGAACAAGCGCATGTAGATGCCACCGACGGCAGGTTCGGTGTCGTTGTGGTCTTCACCCGGCACGTAGGGCGGGGCGCGCACCAGCAGGTACGGCTCGGCGGCGCGGTCGTGCAGCAAGGGGTCGTCGCGGCCCAGCAGCTTAGTGAGCAGGGCGCCACGGCTGCCCAGCTTGGTGAGGAGCGTAGGGATGTAGGGCAGCAGCTGGACGGCCTGCTGGGGGACACCTTCGTCGGTCAGCGCAAACGAGGTGAGGCGGACAAACCGCTCGCGGGCACCGGCACCCAGCCCCAGCGCGTCGATCACGCGGAACCAGTGCGGGTCGTCGAGCACGAAGCCGCGGCGCTGGGCCGCCGCGTGCATGGCCGCCAGCTCGTACTGGTTGGGTGTGGCCAGGTCGACGAGGGGGTGGGGGAAGACAAGGCTGCCAGGCTTTGGGTCCTTTTTGTCGGCATCGGCCACCTCGAACAGCCGGCTCGACTTGGCGACTGAGACCGGCTCAAAGGCCACCTGCGCGCCGTGCTGCCGCGCCGCCCGGATCCAGCCGTGCAAGCCCGCGGCGCTCCAGTTGGCGTCCGCCACGAGCCAGCGCGGCTGGGCGGCGGCGACGGCCGACGTCCAATACGTAGAAAAGGCGTGCTGCTCGCTGGCAAAGATGGCCATGTCGGCCATGGCCACCATCAGGTTCTTGTCGGCGCCGTTGACCGCCACGTAGTGCGCCGTGCGGGCCGCGCTGTACGTGGCCGCGTCGAGCTGGCGCACGCCGGCTGTGTCGAGGCCGTTGGCTGCCATGGCCGCGAGCACGGTGGCGCCCGCAATGTCGTCGCCGACGAGACTGCAGAGGCGCACGCGCACGCCCTGGGGACTGCCAATGGCGTGTGCTGCGAGCGCCACGTTGTGGCCGACACCGCCGACCGTGGGCACAATGGACGCCGGGTTGGATGTGTGCAGCCGCGGGGCCGGGTCGGAGGTCTCGCTGCCAAGGCCGTCACCGACGTAGTCGCAACTCAAGTCGAGCGCCACGGAGCCCGCAACAAGGACATCGACGCGGCCAGAGGGGGATTCTGCGACGGGTGTCTTCGTCTTTGGTGCACTCTCCTGAACGGCTGGTTTGGAACTCGTGACGGGATAGGATGTAAAGGATGAACTATCGTAGACGGTGTAAGCTAGATACACAAAGGAACGACAGGATGACTTGTATATAAACGCAGACGCCGCTCACCTGTCCTCGCTGCCCGCCACCAGCGCGCTCAGGTGCACGGCCATCTTGGCCGCCCGCGCCACATTGGCCTGCACCAGCGCCAGGTTCGCGCTCACCGTGCGCTGGTCCGTTAGCTCGCGGATCCGCCGCAGCACAAACGGCGTGTTGCGGTTGCCCGTATACCCGCCCACCGCCGCCTCGTTGACCACGCGGTCGATCACCGCCTCCATCTCCAGGCGCGGCACTTCGGCGACATGCGGGATCGCGTTGGCAAACAACAGGCCCGTCTCGATGCCCAGCTGCTCCTGCGCCCACACGATCGCCGCTGCATCGGCCTCGTCGCCCACCACCGACGGGCTGGGGATGCCGCTTTCGCGCGCCCAGAACGCGGGGAAGTCCACCTCTCCCAAAGGCCGGCCGTCGGCAAACGTCCCCACGTACACGCCCTGCGTCTCCAGGTACTCGAGCGTCGCCGCAATGTCCAGGAACCCCTTGCAGCCGCTGCTGACCACGGCCACGCGCGTGCGCCCCAGCTCGCTGAGGTCGGCCGAGATGTCCATATGGTCGTGCCAGCCGCGGTGCACGCCGCCCAGCCCGCCCGTGCCGAACACGCGGATGCCCGCGAGCCGCGCCAGCACCATCGTGCCCGAGATCGTCGTGCCGCCGTGGCGCCCGCGCTGGTGTCCGCGCGCCGACATCACGGCCAGGTCGCGCCGCGACACCTTTTGCGCGCCCTCGTCGACCATTCTCGTAATCTCGTCGGGAAGCAAGCCCACACTCGGCACACCGTCCAGCAGGCCAATCACGGCCGGCACGCCGCCGTTCTCGCGCACAATGGCCTCGAGCCGCAGGTCCATGCCGAGCGCGCCGTGCGTGTAGATGGTCGACTCGAGCGCGACGACCGGCTGGTTGGTCGCCAGTGCCGCCTCAACTTCCTCGGAGACATGTAGAATACCTCGCAAGGGCGAAGTGGGTGCCGCGGACGACGACAGGAACCGCGGCTGGCACGCACGGCGTGTCACATTCGACGCTGTCAGCGTTGTCGGCCACCTCCGATGGCGCCGCAGACAGCTGCTGGTCTGCCTCCACACGGCTGCCATGGTGTGTATGAGTCGGTAGTGGTGTGAAAGTGGTGTTGAAGCGAGAAAGACGGGCGTACGTTTGTGAATCAAGGCCGCATGTGAGTTGTCGTGAGCATGTGGTCGTCGTGTTGAGTTGTGTTATCAGAGTGTCGAGGTGTAAAGTCGGTACAAGTGAGGTGGTTCGGTTTAAGACAGGGGTTTGGGGTGGGGCAATAGCGGCTCTACGTGTTGTGGAGCGCCGATAGCGATCGAGTTCACCGCTGCGGCGGCGTCCGATGTGGAAGGAGCAAGCGAAAGATCGTTGTTTTTATCGTTTTCTGGGAAAGAACACCGATTGTTCCTTCTTTTACAAAGTTGAAGCAATAAAGACAAGTTTAGATGGAAAGAGCCATGTTTCGATCACATCGCTCTTGCCTGTGTCTACGAAGTATCTTACAACGGGTGCAGACCAATACCCGAGCTCTCAATTCAACCTTCTCACTTACGGGCAATTTCACTTAAATTATGGACAGAGAAACTTATAATTTGTTAAAATAGAAAACTGCGATTGTTTCCATTTTATCAAAATAACTTTATAAGGTAAATTGTCACGGTGCATGTTGCCCGACTGGACTGAAGCTCAAGTATCCCGTACCTTGACGACCTACTGTGGGGCCCGTCGATCGCTTTCATTGGCTGTCAAACACGGCGACAGTTTTGGCAGGTACGAGTATCTTATCGATAAGCGATTATCTTTTTTTTTTTTTGCTGGTCAATTTCTGCCCTCTAGAAAAGTCTGTATCATGTAGTGCATCTCAACGGCCACCACTGGGACAACACTTTCTTGCATCACGACCTCACGACCTCCTCCCTCCACCCTCTTCCTCACATATACACACAACCACAATGGCACCGCGATCAAAAACTGACCGCCAGGTGGCAGCGCCCACCAAAGACGCCGAAATGTCTGACGCAGGCAGCTCCGACTGGGAGATTGACAACAAGGACCAGGACGGCAAAGGCCAGGCGCAACGGCGAGCGGCGCCGGTTCTCGAAAAGGACTCGGACGAGGAAGACCTCGAGCGGCTGGTGCTCGGCGACCGGGCGGGGTTCCGCGCCCAGCTGTTTGGCAGCGCGTCCGACCCAGTGGGCGATGCCAGCCGGTCGCTCGACGAGCTGGCGTTGGCTGTTATCGACGAAAACGACGACGATGAAGACAACCCGTTCGAGGACGCCGAGGATGCACACATGTTTCTGTACGACGAGTCGATGCAGCCGCATACGTCGTTCGCCACGACGAAGCAGCTTAAGTCGACTGCAGAAAGCGGGCCCGACCCCAACGCGCCGGCGTGGGAGGACAGTGACGACGAGCGGCTGGTGGTGTCGCTGGCCGGACGGACGCAGCTGCGCAAGCTGCGGCGGACCGAGGGCGAGGACATGGTGAACGGCACGGTGTACGCGGCGCGGCTGCGGCAGCAGTACCTGCGGCTGAACCCGCAGCCGGCGTGGGCGATTGAGGCCGACAATGCACGGCTGCAGCGGCTGCAGCTGCGGAGCGGTGCGGCATCCAAGAAGGAGAAGAAGAGCAAGAAGGAGAAGAAAACGCGGAGGCGGTCATCAGCCTCGGGCGCTGGTGGTGACGACGATCTCTCGGACGAAGTGCGGCATAGCGACTCGGACTCGAACCTGGACGCCGCCTCCGACATGTCATCCGACTCGGACTCGTCCGACGACGACGAGGCCGGCTTCGAGCTTCTTGGGTCCGCGCTACCCCTCGATGCCCTGCTGCGCAGCACCAGCGCCATGGCCAGCGCCAGCCAGATGCTCTTTGCGCAGGGCGGCGGCGGCGGCGTCGACCGCGCCCGTCGGCTGCGGCCCGAGGTCATTGACATTCAAAAGACCCGCGACATCCCCACGCCGCACGCCGGCCCCGTCGGCTCCCTCAGCTTCCACCCGGCCTACAACGTGTTGTTGTCGTCCAGCACCTCGTCCGTGCTGCACCTGCACCAGATCGCGCCCGGTGCCCACCCGACGCCCAACCCCCTGCTAACGTCAGTGCGTGTGCGCCGCACACCCGTGCGCTGCTCCGCCTTCTTGGCCGATTCGTCGTCGACGGGCACTGCGGACTCCCACCAGATCGTGTTTGCCGGCCGCCGCCGCTACTTCCACACCTGGGACCTGGCCTCGGGCAAAGTCCAAAAGATCCACCGCGTGCAGGGCCACGCGCTCGAGCACCGCAGCATGGAGCGCTTCCGCCTCAGTCCCGCGGGCACGCACATGGCGCTGGTCGCGACAGACCGCAAGCGCGGCGGCATTGTCAACGTGCTGGATGTGCAGACGATGCAGTGGGTGGCGCAGGCGCGGCACGAGAGCGTGGGCGGCGTGGCGGACCTGCAGTGGTGGCGCGACGGCAGCGGCATGACGATCCTGGGCCGCGACGGGCGCGTGGGCGAGTGGAGCCTGGAGGCGCGGCGGTTTGTGGGCGTGTGGCGCGACGACGGCTCGACGGGCGGTACGGTGCTGGGCCTGGGCGGCGGGCAGGTGGCCGGGCAGACGGGCGGCCCAGAGATGCTGGGCGGTGACCGGTGGGTGGCGATCGGGTCCAAGACGGGCATTACCAATTTGTACGACCGTGCGCAGCTGGTGGTGACCAGCGGCACGTCGACGACCGTCGTGCCCAACCCCACGCCGCTGCGTGTGCTGGAGCAGCTCATCACGCCCGTGACGAGCATCACGTTCACGCCCGACGGCCAGCTGATGGCGTTTGCCAGCAAGCACAAAACCGACGCGCTGCGGCTGGTGCACCTGCCGAGCGCCACGGTGTACCGCAACTGGCCCACGAGCAAGACGCCGCTGGGCCGCATTACGGCCGTGGCCTTTGGCCGGGACAGCGACCTGTTGGCCGTGGGCAACGACACGGGCAAGACGCGCCTGTGGGAGATCCGTGGTTAATTGGGTGAGAGTGAAGAAATGGAGTGGGGAAGAAAAAAAAGGACGGCGCAAGGGCATTTCGGATCATGGTTTTTTGTTTATTTGTTTGTCATATTGAGTCCGCGTGGACTTTGTTGTTGCATGTCTAGAGATCTATCATACAAGCATATTCATTATCGTTAACTGTTTCCCAACCCTCGTTTCGCTTCCACCCCTCGTTACTCAATGGTCGCCATTAGGGCCGCAAGTGGGCTGCCCGAGACGATCTCCTTGCGCGAATAGTAGCGGCCCGTGGTCTCGGTGTAGTGTGCGAGGGCATAGCGGTTGCGGTGCCGGGGCACCGGTCGGTTGCGCGCCGCGGCCTCCAGAAAGTCGCGTATGTTGACCCAGACACTCCGGAGTGCCTGTCCGCGAGTTAGCTATGGGAACGCATTTTATAACGTGGGCTAGGAGACAGGGATCACCTTTCTGCACTGCGTCTTGCTGGCAAAGTCGCCATCAACGTCGAGGACGGCCATGAGACGCTGCCAATGATCGAGTTCGTCCTCGTTGTAGTATTCCTCCCAACGCTTAAAGGCCAGGCTTTTGTTCTTATTTTTCTTCGCCATCTTAGAGCAAGTCTAACGCAAGTAGTGCAGGAATGAATAAATAGACCTAGTGTGTTCGATTTGAAGGATTTATTGCTGTCCATGCAACTTGACGTTCATGCCACGATGCGGGATGGCAATAAAGATGGACGAAAGCAACAAGCGGAAAATAAATGAAGAAGTAACGGGTGAAGAGAAAATTTCCCCCAGAACGTAAACAGCATGGAAGCCCCTCGTGGCCTCTTCACTCGATTTTCGTTTGCCATGATGCCCTTTGGTTTTCGACATGTTTCTTTGCCCTTCGTTTTCACTGACTCGAATGTGCCTCCATTCTCTCTCTTCGACCGAGCAGTTGTTACGATTTGGTGCTCGTAAAACCCCACAAAATACTTTGACCTAACAATGGCTGTCAAAACCACTCGTAGACAGCACTCATAAGAAGTGTCCGTGGGCAATCTTGACCGCAGACCATTGCAAGACGCAAAAATGAAAGCGACATCCGACTCTTGAGGCGAAGGAAGCCCGGTTTAGCGCCAACAAAGAAAGGGGCAATGGCTCAGTTGGGAGAGCGTCAGACTGAAGTCTCACTTCATTCACAAGAATATCTGAAGGTCCTCGGTTCGATCCCGAGTTGCCCCAATTTTTTGCTTTTTTTTGCACCGTCGAACAATTAATACAACAAGATGTAGTACCTTATTTTGTTCTCTTTCTCTCTCTAATTTTTTTTTAAAGAAACTGTGCAATGTCATAAATTACTATTTTGTCATATGCTAAAAAAAGGAACCGCTCGAATTTGTTTCCCATCTCCAATTTATCAGGTAGGCCACCCATCCATCTAAATGAAAGTGACAATAGTAAAGAAAGAAAACGATTGATAAAAGTTGAAAATATAAATAGTAATTATCATAATAAACGTCAAGTAACATGAACTCATATCGTGAAGCGTGTAAAAGGAATGGTCTCAGAGACGTCGTCTGTCGTAGTAAGAACAAGATATTGAAAAGGAAAGAAAAGAGAAGGTAGTTGTGAAAAAAAAGGAAATAAAAACAAAAGTGCTGTCAAAGCAGTTGATGAAAAAGAGCGGTGCTTAAATGCTCTCCGCGGCCGAGTCGTAGTCGCTGTCGCTCGTGTTGTCGAGCTCGTCGTTGTCGTCGTCATACTCGTCCTCTCTATTCTTCTCGTCGCTCGTTAGCGAGTCGTGGATGCGGTACAGCGCCTTGAGCCACAGGCCAAACATGGCCTCGATCTCTTCGGTGTTGGCGTCGCTGTTGTTGTTTCCGGTCGCCTTATGTGTATGCCGCTTGCTGGCCTTCGTCTTCTTCTGCGCATCCGCCACGAGTTGGTCACGCAGGCGCTCGTAGGCCTCGATCATGACGAGGATCTGTAGGGCCGAGCTGGCGGTGTCGGCGGGCGACGCGGGCGGCGCAAGGGGCGAGAGAGGTGACGTGATGGTCGAGCTGTCCACGCTGTTGACACCCTTCTGCTGCAGGTGGCGGCGGGTGGCAGCGCGCTGGGAGGCGGCCCTGGCCGCGGCCGGCGACGACCGGCGCACGACGGCCGACGATAGCTCGCGCGTGAGCAGGTCGACGCAGATCTGGAGGCTGAGGTTGTCGGTCTGGGCAGGCTGGGGCTGCGGCGGCGGAGGAGCCATCTGTGTCTTGAGCTTGTTGTAGATGTTGCTGTTGTTGTTTATGTTAACGTTGTCATTGTAGTTGTGGCTGATGCCCATCATGCTGCTGCGCGTGCGCAAGGGCGGCAGGGGTGGCGGCGGCGGCGGGGAGGTGATGGAGGCCCGTTGCGGCCATTCCTGGAAGACGGCTGCCGGCAGCAGGGGCGAGTCGAGACGGACGTCGGCGTTGTACGCGTTGGTCATGCCTGGCGACGCCAGCATGAATTTGCGCTGGGCACCGATGGAGGCGGCGTGCACCTGCAAGTTTTTGCTGCGGCTGCGCCCGCCGGAGATGGGCCGCTGGATGGCGTCTACGTTCATCTCCGACTGGGCGTCTGCCGTCGACTGCGAGTTGCGCGATGCCAGCAGCGCGCGGTACTCTTCGGCAATGCACTCGATGCTCGACTTGGACTGCAAGAGGCTGAGCTCGACCTGCTTGGTGACGGCCGTGACGGCTTCTTCGGCGCTGGTGGCGCCGCCGCTCTCGAGCTGGCCAATGGCGTAGACAGGCGTCTTGACCTTGCGCCGGGGCTTGGCGGCGGTCGAGGGTGATGATGCATCGACAGACGAGACTGAAGAGGGCGAGTCGGGTGTGGGCGGCGAGCCGCGGCTGCTGGTGCCGGACAGGTACGACAGCTCGGGGACGACGCGGCGGCCATCGCTGCCGCTGTTGTTGCTGTCGATGCTCTCGTTGTCAAAGTCAAACTTGCTGCGGTTTCGTCTCTGGCCGAGGGCATATGGCAATGAGCCGACCACAGAACCATCGGGCGAGGACGTCGCGCAGGACGAAGCAAAGCCGTTGGCCGACGTGGGAAGGGTGCTGTAGGATTGTGTGAAGGAGGTGGCGGCTGTGAGGGCAAGAGAGGCAGAGGAGAGGTTGAAGGCGGCCGACGTGGGCGAAGACATGGACGCAGACGAGGAGTCCGACATGGCTGAAGAGGGGATAGGGGAGAGAGGTGCGATTGCCATGGGCATGGAGGTCACAGTGACGGGTGCCAGTCCAGCCGACTGCATCGACTTGCGCGACGGATACGGCAACCGATTGGCGGCAGTAGAGAGGGTCCGCCGCACATCGGCCTCCTTGGGCGTGAATGTGTTTTGGTGCTGGGAGTGACTGTAAGGCCGGTGGAACATGGGATACGGCCGTGCCGCAGGCTTCTCTGCAGTGCCGGCAGACTGAGCGCCCAATGTCAGAGGCAGCACCGTCATGCGCTTGGTGCGCGACGCAGACGGTGGTGTACTCTTCTGGGCGTGGCTTTTGCTGGACCGCTCCTGCGCGCTGAGCCGTTCATGCTCTTCCATCATCTGGAAAGCACGAGCTTGGGCAGCCGCCTGTGCTGCCTTCTTCTGCGCCCAGGCCTTGTCCTGAGCATCACCGCGTGCCTGCAGCTCGGCGGCAGCGCGGGACTCGGTGTCAATGACTACCGTGCCGTAGCTGCTCGTCCGGCTGGTGTTCGTATGAAGCGCGAGGTTGTTCCGGCCGGAGGATGTGGATGTGGCGGTCGAGGACCGCTCCGTTGCGGTGGCTTTGGTAGCTGAGATCGGAGCAGTAGTAGTGATGGCAGTAGCCGCCTCAGGCTTTGCGGATTCGCCTCGTGATGAGCCCGGTCTTATTGTAGAGGTTATGGTGGTTGTAGTGGCGGGGACTGTAGCGACGCGTGTGCAGCTTGCGGACCGGGATGCGTTGGGCACGCGGCTGGTGCTGGACGACCGGAAGAAGGACCTACGGCGGGACTGCTTCTCCTGGACGGGCTTGACTTCGGATGCTGCCGCCACTTTTTTGCTACCGTCACGGCTGGGAGGTGGCCGTGATGCGTTGTATTTGGTAGAAAGGAATGACTCGTCGCCGGGCATCTTGACGGTCTGGACGCCGCCCACATCCGGTGCCGGAGCTGCTGTGACTGTGGTATTCGTGGCTTCTGTGTTCGTATCGGTGCTGTCAACCTGCTTCGTCACCTTTTGCAGCTTGCGCCGCAACTTCGGGAAGCCGTCGGGCGTTGGGTCGGTCTTGGGCTCCTGCTTGCTGAAGCCGAAGAAGAGCGAGATGCTCTTGCGGCGCTCTGTTGTCGCCATTGTGTGAGTGGTTGTGGGGAATTTGGTAAAAGGGCTGAATTTGGGTGCAAGTAAGCTCTGATGCGAGCTGTAAGAAGCCCAAAGACTCCAACGATCGACTGGAAAGGAAGTAAAGCGAGTGAAGCAAAACGAGTGCTATGGTCGAACCACAGCTTTTCTTTTCCTTAGTTTTCACTTTTCCTCGGCACGCAGGAACAGGTCAGAAAAAGAGAGCCGCTGGCATGAGATGCAAGTAAGACGGCCGTGGGTGACTGCAGCCTTGGCTCAAGCAGTGTGTGTGAGTGAAAGTGAGTAGAGAAAGGGAAGTGGAATGTATGGCTGCAGGAGAAGAGAAGAGGAAAATAAACGAGAGAACGAAAAAAAAAGAGTACGGGGTAAGGTGAAGGGATTCGAAAGGGAGTAAAAAAAAAAAGTAATACGAGATCGAGTGCGAAGGTGGGAGGAATTATATCAAGTAGACGGCCATTGGGTTCTTGGAGCTGCAGTCAGATACGGGCTGCAGGATTTCTTCTCTTTCCATTGGGGCGCCCAGACCAGGTCCCCCCCGGTATTATTATATGTATATCGAGATCGGATGCGCGAGCGGGCGTCGTTTGGTCGACTTTGAACCAGCCCTTTATTTCTTTGTGCTTGGCGGTGCGTCTGGTGTGGTTGATAGCGCAGTTTTCCGTTTCGTTTTGCCTCTTTCTCTTCTTTTGTTCTTTGACCTGGTCACTGAATATTGGATTTTATCGATTTTTCGTTCTTTTCGTTCTTTTGTTCCTTTTGTCTTGAATACGGCCTTTTCGTTTTTCGTCTTCAAGCTGCCGATCAGTTGGCCTGTCTCAGTCTGCTGAGAGCGCTCCCTCGTCCGTTGAGGAAGAGGGCCCGTTCGAGCTGGGCTTTGTTTCGACGCACGATTACCTCATAGCCGTGAAAGACAAGCTGGAAGGATAAGAAAAAAGAGACAGAGGAGGGTCGAGAAAACGACGCTAAGACGCTAAGAGGTCGCTTGAGCGAAAGTTCAAGACTGACCAAAACCGAGCAAACGTACAGAGCGTCTGCGCAGAGGTTGGCTGGCTCAACTGGGTCCAGTCTTCGCCAGGTCTCGTATTCGCCCTGGCGTGCAGGTCGCTAGCAACCAATCCGCGTTGCAGACTGCAGGGTAGCTGTTGAATGCAGACCTGCAGAGCTGTAAAGCTGCAGCGCTGAAGCAAAAAGGAAGTGTGTTTGTGGCAAGTGGGATGGCATACGAGGTGGGTGGGTTTCAGCGTCCGTTGGCTTGTGGTGTGGTGTGTGTTGCGTGGTGGGTGCAAGTGGTGTCGTCAAAGTTGTGGATGAGAACAAAAAGTCCAAAAGTCCAAAACAGTCGACGTCAAAATGACAGGGGTAGAGAAAAGACAAAAGCATGGCCATAAGAGTGACGATGAGGAAAGAACGAACGACGAAATCAAGAGTTCTTTCTGCAAGATCCCTGGGCTTGTGAAACTAGAGTGCAAGGGAAGGCACGAGGCCACGAGGAGAGAAGGCGCGACGCACAGAACAGGGAACCATCCTGCCATGCTCCATGACACTCGAAATGAGAGTTAGGAAAGCACGAAGCAGGCTCGCAGGAAAGCACAACAAACAACAAGGAAGGAACAACCCTGGAGGCCATGATGCAATTGTACCCAGCATTGTGCGTGTAAGACGAGACTGGGGTGGTTGGCCGGGGCCAGACCCATAACTTTGCTGGTTTGCGCTGGGCACAGCCGGTTGGTGGGCAAACTAGCGTCAAGAAAAAATCACAGGCGGGGTACATGGGCCGGCCACGCATTACACAGCGTCACGCAAGTACCCGCCATTTCGCTGCCTGTGGGCTTCTGTTTCTTTCCGTCCACAACTTTATGCAAATGCGCGATACAGCGCTGATCGAGTTTAACATCTTCATGTACCCCTAGACGCACTTCTGTAATACGAATAGCTAAGACATGGGAAAGGGGAAGAAAAGAAGAAGAAAAGGGAGAGAGAGAATAGTCTGGAATAGAGAAATGGTAAAAAAGAACAGAAAATGGGAGAGCAGTGGATGAAGTCTCGCGAGAGAACAAGAAAACGAGAAAACGAGGGGCAGACCACAAATGGCCCGTGCATGTGAAACCCACGTCATCGGGATTGGGGGGACAGCGCTGGGCGGTGCATCCCTCCATATGCATGTCCCAGCCCTTTTCTTCTGGTGTGTGCTGTTGCCTGCATGCAGGTTTTTCCAGCCACTTCTGTGAAGAAAGCATCACAAGATACGCCGTGATAAAGAGAAACTGAGGAACGCAAAGAGGAAAGGGGAGAGGCACGACGTATACGAATGTGAATCAAATGCAGGGTGAAGGGGAAGGGGTTGATGAATTGAAGAAAAGCAGAGAACCGGTGTTGGAACGAGGGGAGAGGCCGAAAAAAAAGTGCTCTGTATGTCAATCAACTGGAATGCGGTAGGATGAGCGAACCGAGAGACACTGGAGAGACACTGGAGAGACAAAAGACCATCTTTTCAAGGCCTAAAGAGAACGACCGTCTTCGTTCCTACGGACCAACAACAACGGCCCGTCTTTAGAAGGAGACGGACATCGCTCTCTACTCATACGTCGTACAGTCAATGGCCTGTGATACAAAATACTCTGGGGCATGTCCACTGTGGCTGGCAGGCGAGGTCCATATTCTTCGTGTAAATGGGGTAGAACGGGGCATACAGCTCCATAGAGAGCTCAGCATCGAGGACGAGGCGCTTAAAACAACGACAGCACGCCACACTCGCGTGAATGCTCTTTAAACGACAGCACAGACGATGCCAAACGCCAAAAATACACGCACACAATGCGCATGCTTTGCCGAGAACGAGGACCATTACCGAAGGAGTGGGCCTCTGGGACCTGTCCAAAGGCACTTCCGCGCACTTCCGGGGCCTTGGTGACTGCATCGATGACCAGTGGTGACTGCACTGTACTTTATGGCTGGGCACAGACCAACACTCTTCTGAAGAGTGTCAGAGTGAAAGAAAGAGAGCTGGAGACAGCTGCAGAAACGAAGGATGGAGGAGGGGCAGCGCTCCACTCCAGACGCACTTATACGAGGTTTTTTGTCCCTTTTTCCTTTCTCCCCCCTCCTTCCCAGCTGGCAGCCTCACCGCCGAGTTCTTTTATTCTGCACCCAACGTGTAAGAGGCTTGCAGTTGTTTGTTGTGCATCTGCTGGATCGAGCAACAAAAAATAGAACGGGCTGGACTGGACTGGGCTGGTCTGATTTTCCTTGGGCCATGTTGATCTTTGAGAAATAGCGGGATGCGCCGCCCAAAGAAAGGGAGAAAGGCGATGGTCTGGCGGTTCGACGGGCGACGGACGACGGGCTCGTTCCCGCGTCCCGCCATCTTTCGGGGGCAAGCCCACTTGAGAATACGAGAAGAGCTATGGAGCTGTCAATGCCTCGATTTTCGCCACTGTAGTGCACATCAAGAGCTGAGCTCGTTCTAGATGTGACCGTAAGAACAAGCCCCTCGGACTGCCGTCGAGGTTGCTTCTACGGTCTCATGCTGTCTCGGTTTCCGGAGTGTTTTGGTCTTGCCTTTTCGTTGTGATATGATCTTTTCAATTTCTTTCTGACTGGGCTCAAATACTCCCGCACTCTCTTCACAGAGCCTTACGACCCATGACCCAAGTCCGGATGCTGCGCTCATCTCTCCTATCCTGTCTGTCCGACCCTATGTGACAGCTGGAGCTGATCTTGGGATCGGCGGCGCCTTTTTAAGGCCCTGCAGCTGCAGGCAACGAGGGCTGGCCAGCCGGCGAGAAAAGAAAGCTGCGCAGGAAAAAGAAGCGTGTGAAATCCAGGACCAGATCACCAACAGAGTTCGCTTCTGCTCATTTTCTTAGCTTTCAGCCCCAGCCTCGTATTGTGAACTGGTCCTTGCCCTCTTCTGGCTAAGAGAGGTGATTCCTTCTTCTCGTCCTTGGTCTACTGCACAGGTATCTCACCATGTCTTGTACTTTGTCTTGCTCTTTGCTTGGCACAGATTGGAAGGCCCAAGGTCGAACGGTTATGCCGTGCATCGAGTATTCTCATGCACAGAGAGGACCACAAAATACAGAGTACAGCCTCGTATTTTGCTGTTTTTCTACCTGCAGCGGTGCTCGCCGGTTTTGACAAAATCCTTCGTCTGCCTCCTTGCATAAAGAAAAGACTTGAACGAAGAAGAAGTAAAAACCAGAAGATCCTTTAACCAAAACATCACAGGCGCACAAGACGAACAAGACGCCAGCATCCTCGCAGGACAAGTCCGCACGGCATGACGCCGTCGTCCCACGCTGCACGCATCCAACTGCAAGAGGCCGTTCTTATGTTCGATTCGCTGCCATCGCTCTTTCTACTGTTGCGGACAAAGTGCCTGGACTCTGCTCTCTGCATCTTGAACATATCTCGACTGCGTCGAGCGAACTAGACCAACCGTTGTGTGGTGAGTGACGCGAGTATGGGCCGCGTCTTGACAACCTCCAAGACACGACAGACATCTGCATCAACGCCACAAAAACAAAGGAACGCCGCATGCCGCGTACACACATTTCATACCTTTATAGGTACGAGAAAAGGGTAAATAATACACATAAAAAGAAGTAGGAAAACAAGACTCCGGGGACAGCAACGTGGGCGGCGGTGTGTGGCTCGTTTCGGATCGCGTCCAAAACGCCGCATGCAAGCAATATATAAGTTGTCTTAAGAGTGCGGGTGCAGGCACTGGTAACACTGGCAGCACAGTACGTCGTCCTCCCGCTGTTTCTGCTCAGGGTCTTCGGGTCGTTCTTTCATTTGTTCAGGGCTGCATGTGAAGCCGTCGACCGAGAAAGAAAAGAGCGGCTCAAGCCACTCCAAGCTACCAAAATTACATCAGCCGGGCCAGCAGCCAAAAATTCCACCTCCGATCGAGGAGCAAGCCCGGGGAAAGGAGAGCACGAGAGACGAGGGAGGAAAGGCTTCAAAGGAAATTACGTGCACAAAGAAAACGCTGGGGAACGGCTAGTCTGGCATTGGAGGATTGAACGACAATGGCCTGGGAGAAGACAAGGCGACTGAGGAAGAAACCCATAAAATAGTTTCTCCATCAATCAGAGGTCGTCTTTGCTCTGGAAGGCGTGGAAGGCGCCTCCCCCCGCCAAAGCTTGTTCGGCTGGCGCGCCGAAGCTGTCGCTGCCCCTCACTAAAATACGGCCCAAAGAAGCAGTCCGCCGGTGTTAGTCGCGTCGCGGGCAAGGAAGGTGCGACTCAGGAGAAGGGGAAAGAGGAAGGAGAGCCGACATTAACGGGGTGACAACGACGACACATAGAAAGAAAGGAGGAGGCGACAGGGGGAGCATTGAAGACGGAGCTCGACGACGGAGAAAATAAAAAAAGAAGTTTCTGCGAGTCATCTGGCCTCTTCCGGAGTACATATAGGCGAGCGCAAACCACGAAGCCGACGACTCGTTGCTGGTCTTTTGTTGACCCCGTTTTTTTGCGCCTTTTCACGCTGCTTCGCTCCTTCCTTGTCTCGCTCATTCTTTGCTCCTTCCTCAGTGTTCTGGTCACGACATCCGTTGGGCATCACCTCGCTTTCACCATACTCTCCTACGAACAACACCCACCTTCAACAATCTCCTCACAACAACCACACCCTCCACCAACACCCCCTCACACACACCCACCATGCCTGAGATCACAATCACCGGCTGGTCGACGCGCGACGTGCGCTTCCCCACGTCGCTCGACAAGACGGGCTCCGACGCCATGAACGCCGCCGGCGACTACTCGTCCGCCTACTGCATCCTCGAGACCGACGACCCGGCCTACGCCGGCCACGGCATGACCTTTACCATTGGCCGCGGCAACGACATTGTCTGCGCCGCCATCAACTACATTGCCGACCGCATCCGCGGACGCACGCTGTCGTCGCTCGTCGCCGACTGGGGCGCAACCTGGCGCCATCTGGTCAACGACAGCCAGCTGCGCTGGATCGGGCCCGAAAAGGGCGTCATCCACCTGGCCCTGGGCGCCGTCGTCAACGCCATCTGGGACCTGTGGGCCAAGGTGCTGGACAAGCCGGTGTGGCGGATTGTGGCCGAGATGACGCCCGAGGAGTTTGTGCGCTGCATCGACTTTCGCTACATTACGGATGCCTTGACCCCCGCCGAAGCGTTGGACATTTTGCGGGCGGCCGAGGTCGGCAAGGCCGAGCGCATGCGCGACGCCGAGCAGAACCGCGCGGTGCCCGCGTACACGACGTCGGCCGGCTGGCTGGGGTACGGCGAGGACAAGATGGAGGCGCTGCTGCGCGAGACGCTGAGCAAGGGCTACAAGCACTTTAAGCTCAAAGTGGGCGGCGACCTCGACCGCGACCGGCTGCGGCTGTCGATTGCGCGCAAGGTCATTGGCTACGACGCGGGCAACGTGCTCATGGTGGACGCCAACCAGGTGTGGTCGGTGCCCGAGGCGATCGAGTACATGACGGCCCTCAAAGAGTTCAAGCCGTGGTTCATCGAGGAGCCCACGTCGCCCGACGACGTGCTGGGCCACAAGGCGGTGCGCGACGCGCTGCGGCCCTACGGGATTGGCGTGGCCACGGGCGAGATGTGCCAGAACCGGGTGGTGTTCAAGCAGCTGCTCGCGGTGGGCGCCATTGACGTGTGCCAGATCGACGCGTGCCGGATGGGCGGCGTCAACGAGGTGCTGGCGGTGCTGCTGCTGGCTAAGAAGTTCAACGTGCCGATCGTGCCGCACTCGGGCGGTGTCGGTCTGCCCGAGTACACGCAGCACCTGAGCACGATTGACTACGTGGCGGTGAGCGGCAAGCTGTCGGTGCTCGAGTACGTGGACCACCTGCACGAGCACTTCCGGCACCCGGCCGTCATCCAGGACGGCTACTACACGACGCCGACGGAGCCCGGGTACAGCGTGGAGATGAAGGCGGCGAGCATGGACGCGTACGAGTACCCCGGCAAGCCGGGCGTGAGCTGGTGGCAGTCGGACGAGGCGAAGCCGATTCTCGAGGGCGTAAAGATTTAGTGTCGCCAAGGGTGAAAGAAGTGTGAATACACACGAGGGGTCAAGCAGCATGGTTTGCTTGTCCGCAGGGCAACGATGGCATCCTGTATAGTAGTAGTGCCCTGGGAGGAGACGACGACGGAACGGAGGAGGTGACGAAAAGGCGAAGAATGAAACGACTGACGACATGGCATGGGACGGGACATTTATGGGAAAACGGGCAACATCTACGGCAAAACTATCCTCACGAGGCAGCATACAGAGCGGATTTGATTTATTGTTGCGTTGCATTTCGTTGCATTTCGTTGCATTTCATTGCATTTTCGTTGTACTATATATACACTCGAGACAGAGAATACTAAACACTCTTGTCCATCTCTATGCTTTGCTTGCCTTGAGGCACAGACGCCGCTTACACCTCCACCAGGAACAAGATGCCAATGCCCATGATGGGCTTCGTCTGCCCGTTGATCGTCTCCAGACCGGGGTGCGCCGTCATGTTGTAGTGCGCCGTCACCGACCACCGATCGGCACTGCTGGTCGCGCCCACGCCGGAGCACAGGTGGATCGACGAGATGTGCGTCAGCGGCGTCGAGCCCATGCTCATGCCCGGCATGCCCGGCATGTCTTCACCCGGGATTTGGCTGATGTACTCGGGCGACTGGCCGTACTGGGCGACGCCCTCGCAGACCACGGCGCCGTTCTTGGAAATGTCCAGCTGCAGCCCGCCGTCGTGCAGGTGGCTCGCCGACACGAGCACGTCGTAGTTCTTGGGGGCTGCACCACCACCGGCGGAAGCCGCGTCCGGGTGCCACGGCACGGGCATCGAGTACGAAAAGACGTCGACACCGGCCGGCACGGCCACCTCGGACCCGTTGGTGTAGGACCCGCAGTTGCCGTCAATGTCGAGCCACACGGGGATGGCCGGCACCCAGCGTTCGGCGGCCGAGACTGAAGATGTAGCATTGGCGGCCGGGGCCGGCACATAGTCCCACGTCGCCGTCACGTAGACGTCCCGCGCGGCGCCGACCTGCATGTTCATAATCTCGGCCACTAAAAAAATCACGTCCTCAGCACCGACATAGTAGCCCGCCCGGCGCGTGCCGTTGAGCGTCAGGTCGACGTGGCCGCGCTCGTTTCCTGCGCCAAACATGCGCTGGAAGGTGCCGCCGTTGGCGGGCGCGCAGGTCGCGTCGGTGCGGTTGATGTTGATGAGCACGCCGTGGTGCAGGTAGATGCCGGTGTCGATGTTGGCGTTGGCGCCGGCGGAGCCATTGGGCCCGTCGCCGTAGCGCACACCAAACGAGAAGCCCGTGATAAAACAGTCACGGCAGGGGAGGGCGGCCGACTGCTGGAAGGTGCCCATGCCATTGTCGTCGCTGGTGTCGTTGGCGACCATGGCGGGGACGGCAAAGGGCCCGTTGGCGGTGAGGGCACGCTGGATGCCGAGCTGGGCGAGCGGCGCGGGGACCGTGAGCTGCTGCACGGGAGCCTTGTCGAGGGTATTGGTGAGACCCGCCGGGCCGGTCGCGGCCAGGGCCGCCAGGAATGCAGAAGCGTGCATGTTGTGTTGGCGTTGTTGGAGGGTGGAGGTTGGACGTTGGAGGGTTAGGATGGAGCAAGCTGGAGGTGCGCCAGACACATTTCAGGTTGGCGATACGGCGAGGACAGCGCCGTCCTTATACGCCAACAGAACGACGGGAAGAGAGTCAATCCAATATAAAGAACGTAAGACGGCGCTTTTCAGAGAGGCCGATTCCCGTGTCCGGATCCTTTCACTTGGATGTTTGAACCTTGAGCCACGTGTGCTGGATCCTTCGTCGGCTCGCTTTCGGTACAATTAAGGCTGCACAGAAAGCTGCACACAAAAATGCAAGCGACGACACAGCCTGACACGGACCCGGAGAGACTCTTGTGGTTCGAATCTCCTAGCCGCCCAATATACGAGAGGACATTGCAACCCAACACCGCCCCGATGATGTCTGCAACAGGCGACTTCGTGCGAGTTCCAATGAACGTCCCAGGCAGCACTATCGAGGAAGAGGAGTAAAGAAAACAAATGGAAGGCGGGAAGGTAGAAGAAGAACATAAAAATGGGGAGTATAAATGGAGAGTGCTGTATACGGACGGGCGAGCGAGGCGGAGAAGGCGAATTAACCGGATAGTGGCAGGCCTCCTTTTTCTTGTCGTTCCCCAGCCCACGGCAGGCGGATCGTGATTGTCCGACTCAGGAACACATATTAAGCCGGCCAACGACGAACCACACACAACCCAGCAGGACGAAGAAGAATAAGATCCATGTTCATTTCTCTTCTTTGTCGCTTCCCGATTTGGTTTCATGGCCCGCTGTGGCCACGGCCAGAATCTCGTCCTCGAGGCCGGCCACGTGGACAAAGCGAAGGCCCGCGGCCTCGAGCGTCTGGCGGCCCGTGTTTTGGGAGACGAACGTGTCGGGTTCGGTAACGCCAGAGTAGACAGTCACCTCGCGGGGGGCTGAAGACGACGATGATGGTGTTGCCAACCGCAGCACACGCTGGACACATGGCAGGTTGCCGCTCATGCGGAACGAGCAGGGCTCCATGGTCGTGTACAGAGCGAGGCGGCGGGGAAGCGCCTCCTCACCGAGGATGGACAGCTCTTCTTCAGAAACGCCATGCTGCTCGGCCAGCTTCATGAAGCAGCACTGCTCGGCGTGGGTGTTGCCCGGCAGCTCGAGGGTGTAGCCGCCGGAGAGGACGGTATCGGCAGCGACATCGACGAGCACGGCGCCGACGCGGAAGTTGGACGGCTTGGGCGGCGACTGGCGGGCCAAGTCGAGGGCCTGGCGCATGTAGGCGAGGTGGCGGGCATCCAATGGGTCGGACATGGTGACGGGCGTGAAGACGAAGTCGACGATTTTGAGGTCGACGTTGGCAGGCGCAGTGTTTTAGCGATGATCAGCAGCACCTCCCCATAATTAGTGGGTCTCCAATAGCGGGGTAGCTGTGTGCACTGCCGTTAGGTTAGCGGGCTTCCAGCTAGCTCTCAGCTGTCGACGCGTGCACGCGCCAGACCGTTGCAACAACGCGAATATCTCCAATCCAGGAACCAACCAATTTCGTGACTCGTTTTCCTCGCTCTCCATCTTCACCACAACAAACATCACAACACCGCACCCCCACCCACAATGGACTCGGACGACGACCACGACCTCGCCGCCGGCGAGCCCCCCGTCATCGACCCCTATGCCGTCCTCGGTCTCGACCGCGATGCCGTCCCTGCGCCCACGACCGACCAGGTCAAGTCCGCCTACCGCAAGGCCGCCCTCCGCTGCCACCCGGACAAGGTCGCGCCCGACCAGCGGGAGGTCGCGCACACCCAGTTCCAGGAGGTCGCCCTCGCCTACGCCGTGCTCTCCGACCCGGCCCGCCGCAAGCGCTACGACGAGACGGGCTCGACGGCCGAGTCCGTCGTCGACAGCGACGGGTTCAGCTGGTCCGACTTTTACCGCGCCGCGTTTGCCGACGCGGTCAACCCGAGCGCCATCGAGACGTTTGCCGCCGAATACAAGCACTCGGACGAGGAGCGCGATGACGTGCTGGCGGCGTACACGCGGCACCGCGGCAGCATGGACGGCGTGTACGAGTCGGTGATGCTGAGCGACGTGCTGGCGGACGACGCGCGGTTTCGCCAAATAATCGACGAAGCGATCGCCGGGGGGGATGTCAAATCCTACAGCAAGTACACAAACGAGACGGCTGCCTCTAAGAAAGCACGCACGGCGGCGGCGAGCCGCGAGAGCCGCGAGGCGGAAGAGTACGCCAAGGAGCTGGGCGTGCACGACAAGCTGTTCGGGAAGGGGAGGGGGGGTGACAGCGAAGAAAAGGGAGAGAGTACCTCCCCCAAAAAGAAGAACGGGAAGGGAGGCAAAGCAGGCAAAGGGAAGAAGGCCGACGACCAGGCTGGGCTGGCGGCGCTGATCCAGAAGCGCCAGCAAGGCCGGTCGGCGACGTTCCTCGACAACCTGGCCGCCAAGTACGGCGCGGCCGAGCCGAAGAAGAAGAAGGGCAAGGGCGGCAGCAAGAAGCGCCAGGCAGCCGACGAGGCCGAGGAGGAGAACGATGAGCCGTCCGAGGAAGCCTTCCAGGCGGCGGCAGCGCGGCTCAAGAATGGCAAGAAGGCGAAGCGGTGATCGCGGTGGAGGAGGGATGTCTACGAGGACACATTTCACATGGTATGGCGTTTTAGGGCGTTGCGCGGCTTCGGCACATAGGACTAGCGATCTGGGATGCAGCTCCATACACAACTGCAATGAATCAATTGGGTTTCTTCGAGGCGTGTGGTGTATCAAATTGCAGTGCGTGAACTTGTGAACGGCGTACAAAGGTGTTGGCTACTGTTAGCGCAGTTGGCGATCAACAGTGGGGTTTTAGGCTAGCGGTGAGGCTGCCTACAGTGGTCGCGTTTATTGACAACCATTTAAAATCTTCCCTGCGCGTCTTCAACGTCTCGTCGCGACGGATCACGCACAACCCACATCCGGTTTCTATCGCATCTCCCGCCGCCCTCATTATGCCATGACCGAGGCGGCGTCGGCAGACGCGGCCAACGTGGCAGCGCAGCCCCCGTCAGCAGCAGCACCGACAGCAGAGCCCACAGCGCCCGCGACTTTAACATCAACGGCCATCTCCTTTTACGCGCAGTACTGCTTCCACCTGTCGCCCACGCTCAATCAATGGTGCCCCATGCGCGTGGCCGATGTCGTGCGCCTCGACCAATATGCCGAGTTTGAGGGTGCGTCCCCTTCTGCGTGCGCTTCTGTCCGTCGTTCGTTGCTGACCGTCAGGCCAAAATGTCTTCTTCCACCTGAACCACCCCATCAAGTGGGTGCGCATCGCCGGCGTCGTCGTCGAGTGCAACGACTTTGGCTACCGCCGCGTGTATACGGTCGACGACGGCAGCGGCGCCACCATTGAGTGTGTTGTGCCAAAGCAGGCACCGCCGAAGGGGCCGCAGGCCGCCACCAACGCCATCGAAGACGTCTCCATCCCCGGCACCGTTGTCAACATCAAGGGCGAGCTCAAGACGTACCGCAATGCCCTCCAGGTTCACATTGTCAAGCTGGCCGTCCTGCGCGCCACCGAGCAAGAAGTGCAGTTCTGGGCCAAGATCCAGGCATTTGCGCAGGAGACGCTGTACCGGCCATGGGTGCTGGACCGGCGGACGGTGCGGGCATGCCGCAAAGCAGCCATGGCAGTGCAGCGGGCCAAGGACGAGGAGGAGGTCCGCAAGGAGATGCAGAAGGAGAAGGAGGCCAGAGAGAAAGAGGACAGAGGGAGGGAGAGGGAGAGGGGGGTGGACAGAGAGGGGGAGATGGAAATATCGGAGAATGAAGACCTGGAGGATCTAGACTGAAAACTACCGGCAAAAGCAGGACTCTGTCTCTTATTGGAAAGAATATATGGCTCCTACGAAGAGACCATTGCGGGTAGCAGCTTGCCGCACATATCATACAAGAGCTCGAACAAGGAGATAGGCAAGGCACCGAGGCGTTTTGATTTGGGATTGAGCAGGGCAACGCTCTGCATTGCATGGTAGCAATTTCCGGGCATCACAAGAACAAGCATAGTAAATTACAAATATCACCAAATTACAAAAACAGAGGTTCTTATTTGTATTGCCTTGATTTCCCTTTCGTTGTCGAACCCCAAGATAGGTTGGCTTTCCCATTGCGCCCCTGCCCACATATGCGGCGATAGCGATTTTACCGCAGTCCTTGGCGTGCCCCGCCTATCTGCACATAGTGGCGGCCACGTCAACACTCTGAAATGACATCACAACAGGTCAGATATTGACCTCACTTCCTCACATCTCACACCCCTCTCGCAATTCCAACTCCCGTCAAGACGTGTGAGCCCTCAATTCGTGGGACACGTCCTTTGGTCACGCCCTGAACCTATACAAAACAGCACCCCCAACATGGACCTCTTCTCGACGCCGGTGCCGGCCGCGGCATCGGCCTCGGGTCTGCCGGCCGCTATCCCGTCGCGTCCGGACCACCCGCTGAAGCCGCTCGGCATCCCGGACGCCGCCCGCCGGTCCGTGGGACCGCTGCAGACCAACAAGTTCTACGCCAATTTCTTGTTGCACAACCAGGACCTCCCCACCTACCTGCTGCCGTACTCGGTGTCCTGGACCAACGGCCGTGGGCCGACCAACTGCTGGGGCCTCACCGTTTCCTACGCCACGCCCGACCAGCGCGTGTTTGGCCCGACCACGGGGCCCTGCGGCCACCATAGCCAGCCCAGTTCCTACTTTTACAGCCCGCCCATCCTGCCCAGCCTCGTCCTGGACGCGGCTGAGCTCAACCACCAGACGGCGCTGACGGTCGAGAACCCGACGGACATGTTTGTCTTGGTGAGTCTGCGGCCGGGCGGTCCGACAGCGCCACCGGCCATCCAGTTCCCTCTGGTGCAGGGCCAGGGCTTTGTGACGGCGCTGTACAACGGCTCGCGGCCGATCCTGCGCACGGGGAATGCCATTGTATCTGTGATGGACCAGTACAACAGCCAGGGACGGGACGGCGGGCCCCTACACCCGGGTGTGCAGCGCTGGGTCCTGCAGATGAACGAAGGGTCGACATGGCTGGTGTATGCCCGGTCCCGGCAGGGTGCGCCGCCGCTCGCGTTCCGCCAGACGGCGCAGGGCACGCTGGAAGCCAAGGGCGGCTTTTACGGCTCCGTCCAGGTGGCGAGGGTGCTCAACCCGGCCCAGGGCTGGACGAGCTACGACCAGGCCGCCGGTGTGTTTGCCGTGGGCGTGCACCTGTCGGGCCATACCGACGCCAGTGGCGCCGTCGGCACGTACAGTTTCGGTTTCAACAAGGCCGACGTAACGGGCGACCCGGCCTTTTTGGCGAATTCGCACCTTTTGATGTTTGCCCTGCCGCACCACCAGGCGTCCTTTGACGACCGCACGCGCGCCGCCGTGCAGCACCACCTTGCCATGGAGACGCCCGTCAAGGGCACGGCGCGCGCCGTCCTGGCGGACGTGTGGACCATGGTCGAGCCGGCGCTGCCCGTCAGCATGGGCTTCTTGCCGTGGGATCCGCGGACGCGCCAAACGGCGAGCGGTATGTCGGACGCCGTGCGCCAGACGATTGCACAGGTCGCGCGCCAGGAGCTGACGCAGGACATGGACGCGCAGAGCGACCTCGAGTCGGCGTACTTTGCGGGCAAAGCGCTGGCCAAATTTGCGTCGATCGTGCTGTGCGCTGCGGAGTTGCTGCATGACCAAGCGGCGGCTGCCGACGGTCTGGCCCGGCTCAAAGCATCGTTTGCGCGCTTTACCGCGAACCGCCAGAAGCACCCGCTGGTGTACGAGGCGGCCTGGGGCGGCGTCGTGTCGACGGCCGCGTACACGACGGGCGACGCCATGGCCGACTTTGGCAACTCGTACTACAACGACCACCACTTCCACTATGGCTACTTTGTGTTTGCGGGCGCCGTCATTGCGCATCTGGACCGGTCGTGGCTGCAGAACCCGGCCAACACCGAGTATGTTGATTTGCTGGTCCGCGACTACGCCAACCCGAGCCGCCAGGACACGCTGTTCCCCGTCTTCCGCAGTTTCGATTGGTACCACGGCCACAGCTGGGCCAGCGGCGTCTTTCCCTCCATGGACGGCAAGAACCAGGAGTCGAGCTCCGAGGACGCCATGGCCCTGTATGCCTTCAAGATGTGGGGGCAGGTCAAGGGCGACGCCGCCATGGAGGCGCGGGGGAACTTGATGCTGTCGGTGCTGGCGCGGTCGTTGCAAACGTACTACTATTACGGCCAGGGCTCGTCCGAAATGCCCGCCCAGTTCACCGGCAACCAAGTCGGCGGCATCATGTTTGAAAACAAGATTGACCACACGACCTTCTTCGGCGGCGACCCTGAACTCATCCACGGCATCCACATGCTGCCGCTGCTTCCGTGTTCCCCCCTGTACCGGCCGCCCGCCTACGTCATGCAGGAGTGGAACGACGCCTTCAGTGACGGCCGCGCCGACAAGGCCCAGGGCGGCTGGCGCGGTGTTTTGTATGGCAACCTGGCCACCGCCAGCCCGCAAAATGCCTTTGACTACTTTAGCCAGCCCGGCTTTGAGGACAGCATGCTGGATCAGGGCGCGAGCCGGACGTGGTATCTCTGCTATGCAGCAGGTGAGTACGGCGTACAAGAGTGCCCTTTTTTTTTCGTCATTTATTTCGTTCTTTATTTGTTTCTTTTTCCTTTTTCCTTTTTTTTTCTTCTTTTTTTTTCAAAACGAAAATGGTTGCTAACAAGATATAGTTTTGGCCGGCGGTTAAGTATGCAAGCATAATGGCAGAGAAGGGATGTAAACAATTAAAGGGGGGCACAAAGATAGAAAGGCACAAGATACATTATGTTTGTGTTGACAAGGAGCAATGTACCAATACGAGTACTCCGTACGACAAGGAAACGGCTTAAAAGTCCACCAAGTACGACGTAAACTGCAGTTTGATGTCACTACAAAAGCTTCGGTGGGCCGCTATGACGCCAATTGTCCACTCCGCGGGCTGGACGGATGTTTCAAAACGTCTTGTTTCTCTGGATAACCCTCACAAAGTCAAGTTTTGAATAACTTGCTCCATTCAAGTCGACATCGGCTGATGAGACATATATCGTTCAACAAGCACCCTCACTCGTCGACTCTCATTCGTGTTGCATAATGCCCAGACATCTAGAACACGCCCAGACGCTGGCGCTTGCAAAAGCTACAAAAGCTTTCGCTCTTGGCAGTCCAGTCAAGGTCGATGCATCGGGCCTTTGACACGCCAGCAAGACCAGTTACGACGATGCGTCGTCCTTTTGTCGAGTTTCTCCCTTTTTCCCTCACCGGCTTTTGCTTCACAGCCACGCTTGGCACGCGACGACTACGCACGTCGAACGCTCTTTCCTTTTTTCTTCTTTTTCGTCGTTCTCTCCCTCTTGCTCTTGCCCGCTGTCAATCCGTGGTCGTTGGTTTGGCAGGAACTTACGTCGCTCCTTCCCAGCGGTCCTCCGCACGACGTAATAGCGCGCTTTTGTGCTCCACACGCTGTCGTCCTTTTCGGTACCTCATCTGCACCCCACCTGCAAACTCTGGCGCTCCTGCACTTTGAGGGGCCTTGGGAAAGCTTGGGGGACCCGCTCACATCGGCTGCCTCTTTTTCGCCCCATAATTTTCCTGCTTGCGCGTGTTTTCGTTCGCTGGTCCTGCCAAGCATGTGCTCCCTTGTCCGGTGCTTGATGCTTCCTCCCCTCTCTCGTCTTCATCTCCCTGCTTTTGAGCTCCCTTCTCACTGCAACAACAACAAAAACACAATTACAACTGCAGCACCAGACCCGCCCAGCCTTTCTCGGCAAAAGCTTCTTTTCCACTCGCTCACCACCATTTGCTCGTTGTCTGAATTTTATCACTGCATTGGGCCGCGCGACTGTTTTCCGTTACGACCGTATCCCGACGGCCACCAGACACTCCGAAACTATCGACAGCTTCATTGAGCTCTATTTCCTTTTGAGCTTGTGGTATTGTTGGATTGTCTTTTTTTCGGCTCCATCTCTCGCCGACCATCATTGATCAACCAATATTGCACTCGCCCCCCGCTCAACAACAACGCATCCCACGGCTGCAGCTGCATCTTGTCTTGCGTCCGATCGCCGCACGCCGTTCCCAATTGCATCCATTGTCGTCGGGTAGGTCTATCTGTCCCTTTGTCGTGTCAATCCCCAGCGTCTCTCAGCGTCTGCCCAGCATCTGCCCAGCGTCTCCCCCGTTTCCAGTTGATTACCCTTCCGGCGTCGGGCATCGAAACGTCGGACAATGACGATGCACAGTCGCTTCGCTGTGAGCACAATCTGCGAGCCCTCGTTAATCACTATCATTTTGATTCCCGCGGCCTGTTGCCTCGTTCCATTCTCTTGTCCGCGTCGCCTTTTTGTGTTATTGCCCTTTGCCCTGGCCTGCCAAGACCTGCCGCCCAATATCCCAAGAGCAGTGCCTCGCTCGGCGCCTGTCGTGTCGCCCCAGTCTTGCCTCACCTTTTTGCCCTTTGCCTCACCGCGTGGTTGATTCCACACAAGTCGTGGAAACGAACGAAACATCGTGGGATGCCCCGTCGTCTATCCCCCGTTGGCCCACCACCTCCGTGCCCCCCCGTCTCCCGTCTCACGTTCCTGTCCCTGCCCGATGCAACCTCTGTTAATCACCGTTGCTCACTTTTTGCACGTCTGCACGTCCCCGTCTCTCACAACCGCGATGCTCTGCAAACCCATCCTGCTCTACTATTGCTCCATCTTTTGTCGTTTTATCATTTTGCTTCCCTATCCTAGTCTC
This sequence comes from Sporothrix inflata, assembly GCA_021396225.1. Lineage (NCBI taxonomy): Eukaryota > Fungi > Ascomycota > Sordariomycetes > Ophiostomatales > Ophiostomataceae > Sporothrix > Sporothrix inflata. The sequence goes on along the minus strand of WNYF01000039.1, from coordinate 190,347 downwards.
CCGTCACCGCTTCCCTCTGCCTCCGTACATACGGCCTGCTGACCTGAATCCTGAACCCGCAGCTGCGCGGCAATCCCCGTGCCTTTGCCCTTTTCCGTCGACCGTCTCCCGCTGGCCCCACGGCCATCGTGAATAACATAACCTCTTTCGGGGTAGCTGATCGGAGGCCCTTTTGTTGACCACTACGGAGCACTGTCTGTCCAGTCCAATATTTGCCTTCTTGTCATTCTGCATATTGTCTGCAGCTGCAGGGCGTCTGAAAAGAACGAAGAAAATTCTGTGCTCGCTCGATTCCACTTTTCCACGACTCCAATACTCTCAATATTCCAGATTCCTTTTGGAATAGAGCCTACAGAAAAGGGAAAGAGAGAAACACGACACACGATCGCTTCCGAAGCAGACAACTGAAAATCCAAATCGCCTCTAAATCGCCCGCCGCCGTCCATTCTGCAGCTGCGCCTCGCCGATCTGGCCGGCCCGCCCTGTTCGATTACGCCCGTTTGACATTCTTCTTGTCACTTTGATACTTTTCCTTTTTCCAGTTGCTCTCGTTGGGTCTCGCCCTTTGTATCCCAACCAAGCACAATGTGTAAGTTCCGGTTACTACACCCCCAAACCCACCCCTAGCACACACTAGTAGCGCCAGCGTCTCTTTCAAACTGTCTTTGGTCCCTTTCTTTGGCGCTCTCACACTCTCACTTGTACCACGCTATATCACACTACAACACCCCCGACCCCCAAGCTCTCTTCCCCGTCTATGATAAAGAAGCATCGTGCCTCAACCTCTCCCTTTCTTCACAATCTCGCGCTTGTGGGCTTTTTTTGTGGCTTGTTTCTTTCTTTTTTGATCGGTTGTTTCTCTTCTCCCAGCCTTTCATCTCTTCTCTCCCGATCTCCCCTAGACATGGGCTGAGACATTATCCTCACTCACGTTGCATTTACGATTTTGCAATCCTACGAGAACGAGACGAGCTCTTATATCAGCCACCTGCCCATCCCGTTATCTCTCCCGTTCTCTCGCTTTCACGATTTCACACTTTATACCCAACCCACACATTCGCCCACCATGCCGCAACCACTTGACGGCCCCAACGGCAACGGTGCCGATGCTAACAAGAATGTCGACGACACAGCGTCCGTGCCTTTCCGCCGTGGCGTCCAGAAGGCCGTCAACGGCCTTTATGGCTCCACTGATGACGCCGATGGCAACGGTGGCAGCGGTAGCCGTGTAGGCAGCTTCGCCGCCGGCGGCACCAACGAGAACGCGCCTCTGCTGATCGGTGCCGGCGCCGCCTCGCGCCGCTCCACGGCAGGGTCGTTCGTCCCGCATGTGCACACTGAAGGCGAGCGCCACGGCTTTGCGCGCCGCCTGCTCTTCGACAAGTACCACACCCCCGGCTACGACAGCTCCAACGTCTTTGTCCGCTACATCGCCCACATCCTCAACATCATCAAGGCCACGCTCTACTCCAGCCCTGTCAACGTCCTTCTCTTCTTTGTGCCCGTCGGTATCGCCGCCGGTGTTCTCGGCTGGAGCGCCGTCGCCATCTTCACCCTCAACTTCTTTGCCATCATCCCGCTCGCCGCCGTGCTGTCGTTTGCGACCGAGGAGATCTCCGTGCGCCTGGGCGAGTCCATGGGCGGCCTGCTCAACGCCACCTTTGGCAACGCCGTCGAGCTGATTGTCAGCATTGTCGCGCTGCGCCAGGGCCAGATCGAGGTCGTGCAGGCGTCCATGCTGGGCTCCATCCTGTCGAACCTGCTTCTCGTCCTGGGCATGTGCTTCCTGCTTGGTGGTATCTGGAACATGCGCGACCGTGACAACCAGCCTATGGAGCAGAGCTTTGCCACTGTGACCGCCCAGACCAGCTGCTCGCTGATGGCCCTGTCCATGGCGTCCCTGATAATTCCGGCGACGGTAAGCCTACCCCCTACCTTTTCTCCATATGTTTTAATGCCCCCATGTATTCTAACTCCTCCCAGCTTTACAGCGCCATTGACGATTCGGCCGACAAGGAAGCCAAGGATGCCTCCATCCTAGTCCTGTCGCGCGGTACCGCCATCATCCTGCTCTTCCTCTATGTGCTCTTCCTTTTCTTCCAACTGCGCACCCACGCCAACCTCTTCGACCCCGAGACCACTCCCTCCGCCTTTATCAACGGCCTCCACAGCGACGGCGCCAACAACGATGGCGACTCGCTGGTCGGCGAGGAGGAGGAGCCCCATATGAGCCCCTGGTCCGCCGCTGGTGTTCTGGTTGTCGTCACTCTGCTTGTCTCTGTCTGCGCCGAGTACCTCGTCGACAGCATCGACGAGATTGTCGCCTCCGGCAAGATCTCCAAGAGCTTCATCGGTCTGATCCTGCTGCCCATTGTCGGCAACGCCGCCGAGCACGTCACCGCCTGCGTCGTCGCCACCCGCAACAAGATGGACCTAGCTTTGGGTGTTGCCCTCGGCTCCAGCATCCAGATCGCCCTGCTCGTCACGCCCTCGCTCGTCATTGTCGGTTGGCTGATCCTCGACCAGCCCATGTCGCTGCGCTTTGAGACTTTCGAGACGGTTGTCTTTGCCCTGAGCGTACTCGTTGTCGCCTACACGGTCCAGGACGGCAAGTCCAACTACCTCGAGGGTGCTATGGTAAGCCCACACCTCCCTTTATGTCCCTCATCTTTAGTGTGCATGTGTACTAACACCCCCAGCTTGTGGGCTTGTACATTATCATTGCTCTAGCGTTCTACGTCAGCCCTGGCGATGCCCTCGACAAGGCCATGTCCGGCGTCTACAGCGTCTTCTCCAGCCTGTCGCCCGGTGCGTGAATATTCACGTAAGCGAAGCGAAATAAACCAATTGAAAATACAACAAAAATACGATACGACAGTACAGACAGTCCTTGACACTACTACACGATACGAAAAGGGAGAAAAAAAAAGTCATTATAACAATATTTCATATTTTACACACTATCTATATTTATTTACCTAGTCAGGAGACGCTTTTTCATATGTACGAATAGTTTTGGGTCACTTTAGTCATTCTGGCCACTTTTTGGTCCATGGGCATACTTTGATTTTTTTTTGTTACGTTCTCGTTCTTTGACTTTTGACGTTGGTTTCAACCTGTAACAAACTTTTTGATATCCATTATTTTCCTTTTGTCTATCCCAAATGCTATATGCTATGCTTTTTGAATTAAAATACTGTGCACTCTTTGACTCTTTTCTACAGCTGCGGCTTGGCCATCGGCAGCACCACGCCCTGCTTCTGCAGCACCCGTGGCTTCGTCGCGTCCTGGAACGCAAACGTCGTCGACCACTCGGGGCCTACCGGCAGACGCAGCGACCGCTCGTACTGGCTACGCGTCTCAAACTCGTGCGGCAGCTGCGACGCCAGGTACTTGTCTGTCTTGTGCACCCGCCGCTCGCTGATAATCACCTTGTCCACCTTGGCGTCCTTGCGCACGACCATCTCGCCTCCCTTGTTCTTGCTGCCCTTCGTCGCGCCTGGCCGGCCACCACCCGCCACCGCCCGCTGGTCCCGCTTGACCGCCCGCTTACTCACACCGTCGCCCACCCACGAGCCCCAGCCGGGCATCAGCTCGCCGTTCTTGTTCTTCTTGCCGCTCGCCCGTGCCTGCTCCTCCTCCCACACCGCCGCCTCCTCTGCTGCTTGCCGCACCTTTTCGGCCGCAAATTCGGCCGCCGCGCCGTCCTCGCCCAGCGCCTTGCGCAGCAGCTGCTCGTTCTCGGCCCGGAACCGGAAGTGCTTGCTGCGGTTGGCCGTACCACGGTAGTCGGCGTCGTCGCTGTCGGAGCCCGATGAGGACGTCTCCGAGTCCTCGGCGCCGCCATTGGCCTGGTTGGCGCGCGCGGCGGCGGCTGCCGCGGCCTTCTGTGCCGCCTTCTTGGCCGTAGCGGCCTCCTTGGCAACGGCACGGTTCTCGACGGCCTTGTTCTGGGCCAGCACGTCGTCGACAACGGCCGACATCACGAGGCGACCGTCCGACGTTAGGCCGGGTGTGGCGTCCGAATCGACACCGGTCTTCTTCGACTTCTTGTCTTTGTTGCTGCTGCTCTTGGCTACAACGGTCCAAGAACCGGCATCACCAGGGGCCGAGGTCGTCCGGGCAGGGAAGGTGCTAGAGACGTCGGCGGCGTGGCTGGGCTTCTCAGAAGCGGCGGCGGCAGCGGCGTTCGCCTCGCGCTCAGCAGCGGCTTGTTGCCGCCGCGCCTGGCGGCTGAGACCAGTGTCGTTGTTGTTGGCTCCGGCAACCTTTTGGCCATTAGCAACCGGGCCGTAGCTGCGACGACCGACAGCCTTGTCGGCCGCGTCCTCGTCGCCGTCATCACCATCGACGTCGAACTGCATCATGTCCTCGTCGCTGTCGTCGCCGCGATCGAGGTCGCGCATAATCTCGGCCACGGCCTCGTCGTTGGCCTTTTTGCGCGCCAGCTCCGCCTTTTGCATAAAGGCAATGCCCATCAAGCCCTTGGGCTCCTCGGCGTCGCCCTTGCCGCCCGCCGCAGACAGCTTCTGCTTCGTCCGCAGTTTGAACGCCTCCTCGTCGCTCTCCTCGTCAAAGCTGTCGCTGTCGCTCTCCTCCTCCTCACCGCCCTTGCCGACCCGGCCGCCGCCGACACCAGCGCCCTCCACGCGCCGCCGCAGCTCCTCGTCCTGCCGCGCCATGTCCACCAGGCCCGAACGGAACTCCTCGTCCCACGCGGCGCGGTTTGTGTTCTTGGCCCGCTTCGCCCAGCGGCTGTCGCGGTGCCGCGCGCCCATGCGCTCCAGTGCCCGCCGGCGGTGCGCCGCATCGCGCTCGGCCTCTGAGTCCTTGTCCGAGTCGTCCTCGTCGTGCTCGGCGTCCGACGCGTCCAGCGCGTCCTCCGCCCGCTGTCGCTCGCGCCGGTGCACGCGCCGGTAGGCCTTGCTCTTGATCTTCTTGATGCGCTTAGCGCGCGCCTGCTCGCGCGACTGCAGCTCGCGGGCGCGGCGCTTCTGGCCAATGATGGCTTTGAGGGCGTCGGGCGACAGCATGCTGGCCTCCTCCTCGGCCTGCTGGCGCTGCAGCTGCTTCTGCTGCGCACGCTCCTCGGCCTGCGCCTGCGGGCCCAGCCCACTCTCCTCCATGATGGACAGAATCGTCTTCTCGAGGTCCGTCTGCGCGGAGCTGTGGTTGATGGGCAGCAGGGTCGCGGTGTCGAGACCCGAGGTGGCGAGTGCGCCGGCGACTTCAAAGGCCAGGTGTTCGGCGCGGCGGTTCTGCTTCACAGTCTCGGTCCAGCGGTCCAGCGTCTCGTGGGCCTTGTCGGCGGCGGCGACACGCAGCTGGCGGTCCTGCTGCATGGGCAACAGGGGCACGTCGAGCTTCTTGTCCGAGGACGCGCCGACAGCGGCCTTGATGGACTTCTTGAGGCTGCGGTCTTTGCTGCCAATCTGTGCGTTGAACTGGTAGGGGTTGGCAGCACGGGCCGCGTCGTCGGCGTCGCTGTCATCGTCGTCACTGTCACCGTTCTGGCCAGCGGCGTAGGCCGAGGCGATGCTCTGAAGTGCGTCCGACTTGCCAAGGCCGGCGTCTTCGTCGTCTTCGTCCTCGTCATCACTGTCAAAGTCCGACGACTCCGTTGACGACAACTCGTCGCTGCCGCTGTCATCGTCATCGTCCGAGCCGGACAGGCCCGAGGCATCCGAAGCGTCGTCCGATGCAGACATGTCGCTGTCTTCGGCCTGCTGTCTCTTCTTTTTCCGCGCCTTGTCCTTCTTGGAAGACGAACCGGTCGCCTGGTCTTCCTCATCAGACGACACAATGTCCAGAGCTGCGGCCAGGTCAATGGCCTCGTCGCCCAGATCGGCACCGTCATCACCAACGTCTTCGTCGTCGTAGGCATCCTCGTCGTCGTCGAAGCCGTCAAAATCGTCGCCGTCGGCCTTGCTAGCCTTCTTTTTCGACTTCTTGTTCTTGTTCTGCTTCGACGAGCTGCCACGGAAGGCAAACGCATCAAAGATCTCGTCGTCGTCGCTGTCGCCAAACGCCTCATCGCTGTCAATCTCCGAGTCGTCGTCGTCGCTGCCGACGCCCTCACGCCACTCGTTGCCGGAGCTGTCGCTGTGGATTTCGTTGGACGAGCCGCCCGAGTCGGCGCCGCCGTCTTCGTCGTCGTTCCGGCTGTTATTGGGCCGGCGCCGCTTAGGCGCACCACCACCGCCCTCGTCGTCGTCGTCCTCGTCATCATCGTCGTCCCCGTCGTCGTTACGCCGGCGCTTGGTCTGGTCACGCTCGATCTCTAGGTCGCGCACGCGCACACCCTTGGCCCGGGACTCGCTGACTTGTTGCTCGGCCAGGGCCATGACGTCCACGCGGCCACCTTGCCGTGTCCGAGGAGCACCGCCGCTGCTGCGTGCTCCAGACGGGGCGCCACCCGCACGGCCACCACCGCCGCCATTTCCTCCGGCCTTCTTGCCGCTCTTCCGCTTCTTGTTCGGGTCCGACAGCAGCGGCCGCCCATGGGCCTGGCGACCAGGCATGGCTGTTGTTTTGTGTGTGGTTTTGCGAAAATGTGTATTTTGTAGGATCGTCGTTTAAATTAGTCGTAGATGGGTCGGCGATGGGATTTCGTAGAGAGAACTGTAAGACAAGAGGCGTCTGTGTCTGCTTTTCAGTTCTGGACGAATTGAACGGTCGTTGGCAATTGCCAGTTTTGCCCATACAAATTTTCCAGCCTGCTTTTTGGTAGGCATTTGGGGACCAGTTCGAAACTTTTTTTTAGTGGGGTTTTCTGCCGCCTTTTTTCCAACCACGCTCGCCATGGTCCAGGTACAAAAGGCGGTGAAACCACTTTAGGTGTGGGTCCACCTGCCGAGTCCGCCCAGCGCTGGAGAGCTTGGCTGCCAATTGAAAATTGAAGCATCAAAATCGCTTCTGGGCCCTCGAACCACCTCACACGACGACCAGCAAACGACGACGGCAAGCCAACAGCACACCTCTCTGCAGCCGCAACCCTACGACGACCATATCCAGCGATCTCGGTTGTTCTCTCTCTTTATTGAGCCAGGACAGTGACGACAATCGACTCACAGCTCGTATCGCCCACGTCGAACCTCGAGATCGAATTCACAATCGAAGACTTCTTCCATCCCTCCCTCCAACCCTCACAACACACACACACAATGCGCGCCACCGACATTCTGCTGCGGCCGTACCGCAAGCTCCGCCTCACGGTCAAGGACGTCAACAAGGGCTTCTACAAGGGCACGCGCACCGGCTCCATGGGTCGGCACACAAAGAAGGGTGGCTACGTGATCGAGTTTGAGAAAGTGCGCACCTACGTCGTGCCGAGTCTGGTGGACTTTAACGTAAGCTCCCCTCCCCTTTGGTTTTCATCTGTGAACATCGCTAACAATACAGCTCACCCCCTTCATCACAAAACGCGTGCGCCCGACGTTTGGCGTGTACCCCCAGAGCGAAGGTCCGCTCAAGGGCCCGCGCAGTCCGTCGCTGTACCTGGCGCGGTGGAAGGCCGAGAACGGTCTTGACTGAGGGGTGTACTTAAGATAAAAAAAGAAAAGAGGCAAAGATGGAGAAGAGCGTTTGATTTATTACATGTACATTTTTTTTTGCATAGCCGGGATGGCGGAATACCTCTAGAGATGGAGACGGGGCAAGGTGTACAAAAGACGAAAAGAGAAACACGAAAACTGTACGAACACGGTGTATCGGATGGAAATATCCGGGCTACGGCGGACACATAAACCACAGACAACTATACGATTCAAATATCAATATTTCACCTCACATGACAGACAGTAGCCACACCAACTATCTGGTAGACCACTTAGCAACTTTGCGAACAACAAGGACTATGCAGTATTCAAGGTAAAGTAAGCAAAATAAATATTGTATGTTGGTATATATAGTATTATATATATTATTCAGAAATGGGTTGCAGTGTTTACATATACTATCCTGCATATATGTTGGAGACAAATGAAAAGAGACAAATATACAACAAGGAAATGGATGCAATTTAGCGTACACTTCATATCGAGGACGCTTCATATACATGTTCCTTCTGTATGCAAATAGGGGTATAAAAATGCAAACGTGTTTGTTGTAAGCCCCCGTTAATGCGCGAACGTCATGGGAGCCACCGGTGACGGTTGTGCCGAGGGTACCTGCGACACCGATACATCGGTCGTCGAGTGCAGCGTCATCATGCTCGCCGTCTCGGCTTCCTTGTTCAGCGTAAACGGCAGCGCGATGCCGCCCAGGAACGGCCGCTTGCCCGTTGAGCCCACCATATTGGCGTCACCAGCAGCTCTGGCCGCATCATAGGGTGTCAACGCGTCGTCGTTGCCCGGCTGTTCAGCGGCAGTAGCATCGCTCGCGGTGCTGATAGCACTGTTCCCGTGCTCCAACGCCACCACCGGTGCGGGCGTTGGCATCGGCTCATGCTGCCCGCCAGCTTGGTTCTCGTCCCGCACAAAACGCCGTCGTGACCGGCTACGGTCATCTGCGCGAGCAGCAGCAGCTGCCGCTGTTGCTGCTGCAGGTACAGCAGCCCGGTCACGGCCACGGGGCGATTCATCGACCGCTGCAGCCGTAGCTGGGTCTGCCGCAGCCGCCTTCTGGGCCTCCTGGGCGTCTTGCTCGTTGGCGTCCTGCTCACGCTCGACGGTCGACTCGTCGTGCTTGGAGCCCCACAGCGACCACAGGGCCATACCGTGGTTCTGCTTGCGGGGGGCGTGGTCGGTCAGGTCCTCGCCGATCTTGATGCGGCCGGCCAGCGCGCTCGGCGGTGGGTGCTCGTCGGGGCCAAACGACTCGAAGCCGACGACGGCGTCGCGAAGACGCTTTTTCAAAACCTTGCTGCGGTCGCGCGAGTAGCGGCTGTCCCATTGCTGCTTGGCCTCCGTCCACTTCTCGACGGGGCCCTGTTTGGGCACACCGACATGGTGCGGGGTCTCGAGAGCCATATTCGTGCCGGGCAGCTCGTTAGGAGGCGCCAGTGCGTAGACATCGCCGTGCCGGGTGACCCGCTGGCGAATCATGTGGTTCTTGAAAGGTGGCAGCGGGTCACCCGCCTTGCCAATGTGCTGGCCAGGACCAGCTCCGTTGCTCTCTTTCTTCTTGTTCTTGGCGTGTGCGTGGCTGTTTGTGGCCGCTGCTGCGTCGGCCGAGGCAGCAGCGTGAGGATGAGGAGGCGCGGGAGAAGCTCCGTCCGATGGCGCATCCATATCCGAGCTCGAGGCCGAGATAACAGAAATATCATCGTCGTCCAAAATGTCAATCTCCGTCTTTTGGGCACGGGCCAGCGCACACGCGCCAAACTGCGCAATCGACCGGAACATGAACTTGGCCGGGCGCGTGAAGCTCAACGTCGTCGCCACGTGGCACAGGTCGTCCCAAACCTGGAGCTGGACATCCGTGGGTGGGTAGCGCGCGATCTGGGCCTTGGCCTCGTCGCTGAGGCTGGCCTCGGGGCCCGCGTACTTCGCCGGGTCCGCGCACTTGTGGGCAACGTACATCTGCTCGTCCCGCAGAATCTCACCACCGCCGGAGATGATCAGCAACGGGGGCAGTCCACCAAGCGTGGGTTGCAGGGCCGGGCTAACGAGCGGGTGGTCGAGCATGTTGTTGGTCGTATACAGCTGGATCTGCTCATTGACCAGAATTTCCTCGCTCCCATCGTGTGCGACGAGTCTCAGGTTGTTGGCCGCAAACATGTCGAGTTTGGCCTCGCTCTGGGCGGCGGCCTGGGCGGCGGCCTCGGCGTCAGACAGGGGCGGGGATGGGGGCGCAGAGGCGCCGCTTCCGCTGCTATTCTGTCTCTTGGTTGCGTTGAAGTCGGCCCGGGCCTTTTGGTTCATCTTGTCCGCTTCCTCGAGCACAGCAGCGCTCGGAGGTGGCCAAGCCTTGGATGGCCGCTGGTGGAAGCCGTAGGGCGGAATGTAGTCGAAGGTGGAGTCGACCGTCAGGCTGGGGAATGAGTGCGTCAGGTCGACCCAGGGACTGATCAAGATAGCACCAGCCGGCAGCGGAATCCCGCGGTCGCGCATAATGACAAGGAGAGACAGGACCATGCCGCCGCCAGCCGAGTCACCGGCCAGCACAATGGTGTTGGCATCGTTGTCCTGCAGACTGAGCAGGTGCAGGTATGCACCGAGGCAGTCGTGCAAGCCGCAGGGGAACGGGAACTGCGGTGCAAGACGGTACCGCGGCGCAAAGACGCGGGCCTTGAGCTTCCGCGCGTGGCGTTGTAGTTGGTAGCGATGCTCGTCGACACTGCCCATGTAGTAGGCGCCGCCGTGCACGTAGAACATGACACGGCGGGCGGGTTTGCCGTTGTCCTTCTTCTTGCGCTCGGCGTGGTTGGACTTCATCTCGATCCATTCGGCCTGCAGCAGGCTCTTTGGCTTGCGCCACTGCCACCATTTCTTGCCGCCGACAAGGCGAAGGCCGTCGGGGCCGAGTTGGGTCTCGAGCACGGCGGCGGCTTGAGCAAGGTGCTCGTCAGAGATGGTGACGATCTCGAGGCGAATCCAGGACGGGGCCGGCACCCACTGCGACATGAAGGCCTGCACCTCCTCGACGGTGTGGTGCGAGGCATAGATGAGGAAAGTACGCACAAGGTGCAGGCCTTGGTCGTAGGGGAGATGCGCAGTCGGCCGTTGGCGCCGGGGCGTGCGCTTAAGGTACTACACTGGGTGTGAGCAGGCGAAACAAATAGGGACAGTTGTATTTGGAGGTGAGCAGTCTGGGCAATCGGCTTACATGTGAGAAAAAGGTCGAGACGGCCGTGGGCGTAACCGCCATAGAGACGGACACCGTATTGAGAACCATAGTCGCGGTAATAGGAGCAGGAAGAGAAATGCAAAGAAAGCTTGGGCGATGCCCTTGACCGAGTTGCTGATGCCGAGCAATAGACGTCTTAGGAAATGGGCGAGTGCAGCGCACGGCGTCGAGCAGACATCACGGGTCTTATATCAGCGCCTCGGTTGTTGTTGGTCGCGTCGGGTGTCTTTGACTGCGATGGCTGCGCGGCTGGTTCTGTCTCCTCGAATATTGTTTTGCTTTTCTTATCTTTTCTTTTTCGTTCCTCGAGCTGGTGTTGTCGTCGTCTTGTCTCCTTTTTTGTCCTTAATTTGCTGGCCTGGACCTCCCTTTGTTCCCCTTTTCCCCTTTTATCGCGTGTTCTGGCCCTCCAATCCAGGACTTTTGGCTTGTGTTGGCCCGTGAAGGCGCAGCGCTAGACCCCTTATTCGTTAGTGATGTCATGGCAGCGTGCCAGGCATTAGATCTCCCGTCCAGAGCTGAGGAGAATCGCAGATGCAGGCATGTCGAAGGACCCAACGGACCTAGCGACAGTCAGCGCGCAAGCCACGCGCCCTGTATTACCCGTGGCAAGCTGCGGACAGACCAAGCCAGGCGCGATGGGGACCGATCCACTGGCGCACCCCCAAAACGGAGCTGAATATGCAAAATGGGGAAGAATCCAGCAACGATCGTCTTGTTCAGGCAAGATTTTGCAAAGCACTATTTGCAAGTAATGGCCACGCTAGACGCTGTTCTACGTCGTACGGTCGTAGTAGTGAGGTTCCAACCCCGTTTCCAAGGCGGGCTATTGACCTCGAGGCTTTTGCGATTTCGAAATTTCAGAAAATATGGGCAGGGCAATTCAGCTCGCAGCCAAACCGGCTAGAACGGTGGGTCAGTTCCGCGTATTATTCGTCAAGCTTCGTCGTTGCAGTTGCGTCGTGTTGCGTCGTCGGGCGGCGAGATACGGTTGCAGTGGCTGCAGCAACACAACCACGCGGATCATGGCGAATGAGGGCTGTCGATGGCATTTGTAGACGACCCTGTCGTGGGTTTTGTTGCCGGTGCAGAGATCTTGGCCTGATCATGTGCCGACAACTTCAGGTTAGCTAAGAGTCAAGACGAGATAACAATGGGTGAATGGGCGAAGCGCGCAGCAGGAACTTCCAGATTGGAGGATCATATACAACATACAACCCAGAGCAGTGTCAACAGTCGATTCTGTTTGTTGGCATGGCCCTACAGCGAGAGGCTTGCAGCATTTTGTCCGAACATTGCAGCATTTCGACCGGTCAAGGTCCAGATGCTGCCCTGACAGAATCCCCGTGGAGACTCCATATCTCAACGCCAAAGGTCTCCAACGCCTTATGGGGTATTGGTGCGAGCGCCACATGGCTTTTTCTTCAAATCAGATGGTTCTTTCCGTCTTCCTCGTGTCTTGGCGTGCCCTAGGATTCAATTCTTGAAGCCAAAAAGGTCCCAGCCAAGAATATTGGGTGTTCTTGGAGCGCGGCTGTAAATGCTGTTGTCCTATCATTAGAATATTGTTAGTGTTCGCTTTTTAATGAAGAGGCTCGATTTGTTCACCGCCTGTGCATACAGAGTTGTCAATTCGTTGTTTTGCAGTTCGTAGACACCATGGATCTTGTGTCTGGAAAGAAAGTGCACCAAATAGGGGGAAGTTGGCGAAGCCAGGGAATGTTGGGGATTGTCAACTTTGCACGTCGTCGTGCCTTCCGTTTGAGGAACTTCGGCCCCTTCCCTTTTGGTAACACAAAGTTTCGCCCACGACACACATCGGACCAATTTAAGACCAGTCCAATCAATCACATTAAGGAGTTTAGGATATGTCAGTTTGACGTCCGTCAATTCTATTCAGCCCCGTGACACTTCAGGAGACTGGTAGCCTCGTCAGATTCGCTCAGCCTTGGGGCACAGTTATTTTCGTCTACACCTACGCAGCTGGCTGTCTTTCTCCACCGGCCGCGAAATACTCAGCTTTTCAAAGTTGTCCAGATGAAAGTTCGATTCAACTTATAATATTGCTTCTATATAAATAGGCTGTTGTAGATCCTCTTCTTTATATCATTTTTTGTCAGCCTTGTCTCTGGCACAGCCAGCTTCATGATAATTCTGCCCTATTTTACATCCTCATTTTTATTCTCTCCCGGTTTACATGGACACAGTTAATTCCTCAAAAAATGCAAGTGAGCTTAGATGCCAGTCAGGAACTGCCACCTGGTGACAGCTGCACCGGTCTATCGGCGTCGGGGACGGGCGAGGCCTCGGTGCATCGGTGCGTTGAGCCCGAGTCTCGCAAACTCGCTCCGTCTGCGGCGAACCTAAAGGCTCAGGGTGGGTCATCTCCAGATCTTCCGCCAATCACAGCGCTGTCCAGCGGTGTGGGGTGGGTTCTGGTAGGGCGAAAGCTGTGGGGAATTCAAGGTTCTGGGTTGCAGTTGCCGGCAGCGAAAGGCTCAAACACCACCAAAAAAGCAGGAATCTCCAAAATTTCTCCAAAAAACACCTCGCGGCAAGAACGACCTAGTCCTCGGTGCATCGCTATTCGGCCATTTACAATCTACACCCGCAAAAGCGTGTAAGTTGACGAACGGAAGGAGCCAAATAAATAAGAAAAAAAAGGAAACGACGAACCGCGAGACGCGATGGCGGTTTCTCAAATGGGACGCTTGCGTTCTTTTTCTTCCGTCCGTTCCTTCCCCAGGACGTCCTTCGGATCTTCTCGTCCATCCTCTGATTCCTCTTTTACTTCGTCCCGCCCTGTTTCTTCCCCAACTTTCTCTTCCCCTTCTTTCTCTCCTTCTTCTTCAACTTCTGATACAGTTGAGACAATCTCGCCGTTCAACCCGACTTTCCCCCGACGATCCGTTCCTCAAGCGCACCGCCCATTACATTCCCGACCAGCCAGTGTGCATCCGGCCTTTGTACGTCCGCACGAGCCGCGGCCTTTTTTTTTTTTTTTTTTTTTTCGTCGCCGCACTTTCGCCTTCGCGCGCCCCTGGAGCTAGGACGGGCTGGCTTCGAGTGACGTATTTGTTCCAGCCGCAATAACCACCACCACCACCAATCTTTGTTCTTCTGCGTCACTCAAACCCGGTGTCGCCGCCCCTCCTCGCTCACGTGCCTCCACCGAACGGAACTACCGGTCGCTGCAATTGACTGCGGCGTTGCCTTTCCGTCCGATTACCCAAAACCACATCCGGGCCTTATCTTCCCCTTCTTCTCCATCTTTCTCCTCCTCTTCTCCATCTTTCAGGGCACCCTTTTCTTCTTTCCCTTCCTTGTCAATCAAATACCGACATCCTCCCGTACCCGTTTCCAAGATGGCCGACAACAACGACAACAAGATCGAATTCCCCACCAACCCGGCCGTGTACAAGCGCAAGCCGAAGCGTCTCCGCATTGACGAACTGGATGAGGCTGCGTCTGAGCTGGCAACAGCAACTGCTTCTGAGCGCACAACACCCCAGGCCGAGCAATTGCCTGCCGATCTCTTCGTGACAGACGAAGAAAGAACTCGCAAATGGTTTGTTGGTAGCATTGACCAGGGCACTACATCCTCGCGGTTCATCATCTTTGATGGCGATGGTTCGCCCGTTGTGAGCCACCAGCTCGAGTTTGAGAACCTGTATCCTAAGCCAGGGTGAGTTTCACTATCAATTGCCTTGAAAAAGATTGGGTTTTAGTACATTCAATACCAATTGCATACTAACGAGTCCCTTCATTCGTTAGATGGCACGAGCATGACCCAATGGAGCTCCTTGCCTCCGTCACGGTGTGCATTGAGAAGGCTGTCCAGAAATTCGTCGACAAGGGCCATTCCAAGCAGCTCATCCGCTCCATTGGCATCACGAACCAGCGCGAGACCACTCTCGTGTGGGATACCGTGACCGGCGAGCCGCTGCACAACGCTGTTGTGTGGCCCGACACACGCACCACGTCCCTCGTGCGCCAATTGAAGAACGCGCCCAAGGCCGATCTGCTGCACGACGTCTGTGGTCTGCCGCTCTCGACGTACCCCAGCAGTGTCAAATTAAGGTGGCTGCTGGACAATGTCGACGCGGTGCGCAAGGCTTCAGAGGAGGGCCGGCTGGCCTTTGGTACGGTCGACTCCTGGCTCATCTACAAGCTCAACGGCGGCCCGACCGGCGGCCACGACGGCAAGGGCGTCCATGTCACCGACAGCACCAACGCGAGCCGCACCATGTTCATGAACCTCAAGACACTGAAGTACGACGACCGTCTGCTGTCGTTCTTCGGCATCGACCCCACAAAAGTCCAGCTGCCCCGGATTGTGCCATCCTCCGATGCCGAGGCCTTTGGCTCCATCGCCGAGGGTCCCCTCGAGGGCATTCGCATCGCCGGCTGCTTAGGCGACCAGTCCAGCGCCCTTGTCGGGCAGTGCGGCTTCCACCCGGGCCAAGCTAAGAACACCTACGGAACGGGATGCTTTTTGCTCTACAACGTCGGCACCGAGCCGGTTATTTCGAAGCAGGGTCTGTTGGCGACTGTTGCCTACGACTTTGGCCAGGGCAACAAGCCGATCTACGCCCTCGAGGGCAGTATTGCCGTTGCCGGCGCCGGCGTCAAGTTTTTGACCAACAACATGGGCTTTGCCAAGGAGTCGCACGAAATCACGGAACTGGCCGAGTCGGTCCCAGATAACGGCGGTGTCGTTTTCGTCACGGCCTTCAGCGGCCTCTTCGCACCCTACTGGATTGATGATGCCAAGGGCACTCTCTGTATGTGACCCGTCTCTATTCGCGCTATTTTATTAAACGAACGCTACTAACCACTTCCCCTACAGTCGGCATTACCCAGTTCACGAAGAAGGCGCACATCGCCCGCGCCACGCTTGAGGCCACCTGCTACCAGACCAAGGCCATTCTCGACGCCATGGAGCGCGACAGCGGCAAGCGCCTTGAGAGCCTGGCCGTCGACGGCGGCCTGTCTAACAGCGACCTGACCATGCAGTTCCAGGCCGACGTGACCGGCATCCCTGTGGACCGCCCCGCTATGCGCGAGACGACGGCCCTCGGCGCCGCCATTGCCGCCGGCCTCGCCACCGGTGTGTGGAACAAGCTGACCGACCTGCGGGACGTCAACCGGACGGGCCGCAAGATCTTCCAGCCGTGCGAGGACCGCGCGCCGATTGGGCGCATGGTGCGCAAGTGGGAGCAGGCCGTGGAGATGAGCCGCGGGTGGGTGCTAAACGAGGCCGACGCCCAGGAGGAGTTGGAGCGGGAAAAGGCCGACATGGCCTTGGCCAAGGAAACGGCCGAGGCGGAGGCTACGGCCAAAGACGACGCCGCCGCAACCAAGGCGGAAGTGGTGCACGTCGAGTCCGCATCCGAGTCTACGTAAAAAAAAAACCCCCAGCAAAGCGATGTGCCCCCTCCTCCGTCTGGATAAATGAATAAGAAACGACAAGAAAAGAAAGAAAAGAAAAGAACATGTATATATGAGAAAGAGTACCCTACTTGCTATACTTTATTGGATTTAAATTTATTTGGTTAAAAGCTACCATCGTTTTTGCAACACATTTTCTGCAAAAGCCCTCAACCATGGGACGTATTGGTTATTGGATTCCTCCCTCCTTACGAAAAGCAGGCGACCAAGTGTTCTTCGCATGTGAGACATGCCAGCCCAGACCCAGACGGAACACCCATCTCGTATGGCTCCCGGCCGTTTTCAGCGTTATTGTGCACGTTCAGGGCTACCGCGTGTGTCCTTTTTTCTGTTGTTTTAGTCTACATGCCAGTCGAGGCTGCGGCCGCGCAACGCGAAAAGAAAATCAAACGGGATGTCTCCAAATTTCGACCCTGCTTTTCTATCTGCCCCTTCCGTCTTGATGGCGTGACCTATTGCGCATGACGCGATACGCTGGTGATTTTCGGTTGAAGCTACTCATGAACTGTTTGCATGTCCTCACAGCAAATACCATCACAATGCAAAATAAAATAAAAATTCCGGACAGTGCAGTCGTTTTTTTAGAAAAAATTTCAGAGTTTTTAAGCTTTTCGTTGCCGGCCCCTTTTTAATCCTTCGAGGCAAAGAAACGGTAAGAAAGGATAGGCAGAACCGACGAAAACCAGGTGAGTTAAACAATCGGGTTAGGGGATGCTTTGGGTGGAGAGAGGGGAGTGGTACACGTCAAGCAGTCAATTACATGAGGTGAACAAAATAAAATAAAAAGAAAGACACATAATAAAAAGAGTATCAAACAAGAAATAAAAACCAATACATCAGGGTCCAAGCATAAACAACGTAACCCGGCCCTTCAAACAGTGACCCTGTCGCCAAAAAAAAATATCATTGTAGACGACAGGCGGCCAGAAAAAAAGAAAGGGGGGAATCGGTACCAAAAAAAAGTAGAAGATTTTGATTTTTAAAAAGGGTAAAAGGTAGGATATATTTTAACGGGTTACAATCGAGGTTGCATTGCTGGTAGTGTTGCCCAGCCGTAGAACAGGGAGAAGAGCGCGGAACAGACCGAAAAAGAAGAAATATCGGAAAAAAAAAGTCTGGGCGCAAAACGGACGATCCGGCTCACTCCCGCAAAGGAGCCGGCCCGCGGTTGTGCTTTTGGGTTTGATCTATTTTATTTTGTTGTTTTGTCGATCAAACAAACAGAGCATGGCAGAAGAAGAAACAACGACAAACATAGCATCCCAAATCCCAATTTACATGATGACTCGGGGCGAGTCGACGTTCGCCTTGATGCTCTTGTGGGGGAGCACGCTGCCGCCGTTGACGTAGATCTCGTCACCGATAGTGACGTCGTCGCCCAGGACGGTAACGTTCTCAAGGCGGGCCCAGCGGCCGACTGTGCTGTTCCAGCCGACAATGGTGCTCTTGATCCAGGCGTGGTCCCGCACCTTAGACTGGGCCAGCAGGACGCAGCGCTGCAACCGGACACCGTCGCCGACAACGACGCCCGGGCCAATGGTCACGTTGGGACCTATCCGGCAGTTCTTGCCAATCTTGGCGGTGGGGTCGATCAGGACGTTGCCGCCGTGCACGTAGGACTCTGCCAAGGGGGCGAGAAGTTTGGAGCCCTTCTTCGTCAGGGAGGACAGGTACAGGCAGGTACCCGTCAGGAAATCCTTGGGCTGGCCGACGTCCATCCAGTAGCCCTCCAGGTCGAAGGAGTGCAGCTTGCCGTCGACGACCATGGCGGGGAAAGTCTCCTGCTCGATCGATGTGGGGCGCAGCTCGATGCGGTCCAGCACGGAGGTGTTGAGGATGTAGAGGCCGGCGTTGATGCGGTTGCCGACGAACTCGACGGGCTTCTCGACGAAGCGGTCGATGCGCGAGGGGTGGTCGGGCTTGTGGACAATGACACCGTACTTGGACGGCTCCTCGACCTTGGTCACGACAATGGTGCCTTCGTCGCCGTGCGCCTTGTGGAACTCCGCCAGCTCCTTAAAGGGGAATTCGCAAATGACGTCGGAGTTCAGGACGAAGAAGGGGGAGTCGTCCTTGCGGAGGACATCCTCGGCCAGCTTCAGGGGGCCGGCGGTGCCCAGGGGCTCGGTCTCGATGGAGAAGGTGATCTTGATGCCGAACTTGTCGGCAATCTAGAGGGAGGGGGAAACAGCAACGTTAGTAACCGAATTGGCCTTGAACTGCCTCGTTCTCGGTGGCAAGAAGGGAAACGTACCTCGGACAGACGGCCCTCCATCAGTTCGGGGCGGTAGTTGACGGCAAGGACGACATCAGTGACTCCTGCGTCGGCCAGAGCCTCAATCTGGTGCAGAATCATGGGCTTGTTGCCAAACTCAACGAGGGGCTTGGGCATAGAGAGGGTCTAAAGAAGGGCGCGCAAGAAGCTCGACGTTAGTGACTGTGTACCAGAGGGTTGTGTGGTGGAATTGCGCGGTCTCCAGATCGCTGCTGCCGGCAGGCGCGAAAAGAGTTCAGGGAGAGGCATAAGTTGAAAGGGCGGAGGAGGTGTGGTGTTGCATACAAGAGGCCGAAGACGCGTGCCGAAGCCGCCGACGAGAATGAGAGCTGCAAAGAGGGGAAGGAAAACATGTTAGCAGGCTGGACACGTCGAGGAGGTAGCTGTAGCAGCGGTTGGGCGCGACAGGAGGTGCTGAGCGCGGGTTGGGAAGCTCCCAGCAAAAGGGAAAGGGGGGCAGCAAGCTGCAGGAGGGGCAAGGCGAGGCTCGGGGGAGGGCGCAAGACAAAAAGCTGGTTGGCGAGCAGGAGGCAGGATGCACTGGCGACACGAAGAACGTACCCTTCATTTTGGTGGTAGTAAGGTATTAAGTGACGAGATGTCGAATAGAAACGAGGAAATCGAAGAGGACGAGATTCGTGGTAGATGCGAAAATCGTCGGTAGATTAAACGGGTGCAAAAAACGAGTGTGTCGAAGTGAAACGAGACCCGAAGGGGGAGTACGAAGAAATGACAAAAAGAAGAACAAGAACCCGAACCAAAGCGGTTTGCGGGTTTGTGAATATCGACAAAAGACGGGTTGTTTGGAAAGTGTTTAAAGCGATTGGGAGGTTCAAGTGGAAAGGAGACGAGAGGAGAGGAAAGAAACAGGAGACAAGAGGAAAGAAGGGAAAGGTGGAAGGTGTCCTGAAAGTCGTCCGAAAAGGGAAAAGGCGGAAAAGGCTTGGTAGAAGTTCGAAAGTAGGACGGGGGGGAAGGAGCCACCAGGGAGGAAGGAAAGGGGGTGCCCATTCGGAGGGGGTAGGGGGCAGATCACAGTGGGGTGCTAGTAAGGACCAGCGCGGGCGGTGTGCCTACAGTGGGAGGAAAAGGGGGCAACAAGCAAGATACATCGCAGCGCTACGAAGCAACATACAGCATAGTGTGTAAAATACTTCTTGTAGTGCATGTTAGCTGGAGCCGGGGAAGGAGGGGGTGCGACAGCGGCCAGAAGAGGCAGAAAACCTAGTGCTAAAAAATAAATAGGGAGAAGGAGCGAACGATGAAGAATGCAATTCGCATGTCTCTCCGGTTTGGGGGTAGTACCTGTCCTGTCAGCCACGGGGCTGAACAGACGATTGCGGGAGAAGTTACAGTACGGAGTATCTTACTTGCGCAGCACTGTCGCCTTTTCTCCTTGTGACGCTCCATTGGTTCTTTTTTTGTTCTTCTTTGCAACGGTTGCGATGTACCGTGTTACGATGTTTTTGAGGCCTTGCCGCAACACATTACGAGAAGGAGCGAGGCAAAAGCTCTTAGTGTGAGATTGGCGATTGCTGTTTTGGGAAGTCGTTAATTGGGGGTGGAAGCGGCAAGTGCGTCCATGACGGCAACGCCGTGTTAATCGTCAGGTAGCTTAGTACACAAAAACGCGCAGGGACGCCTGACGCTGTGAAGCTCCCTCGCTGCACGCCGTGCCCGGTATTACAAGATGCTTGTCTTGTCGCGAGATACTTTGTAAGATACTTACACCAATCGTGTTGT
The DNA here is from genome assembly GCA_021396225.1 of Sporothrix inflata. Classification (NCBI taxonomy): domain Eukaryota; kingdom Fungi; phylum Ascomycota; class Sordariomycetes; order Ophiostomatales; family Ophiostomataceae; genus Sporothrix; species Sporothrix inflata. The sequence goes on along the minus strand of WNYF01000039.1, from coordinate 170,090 downwards.
GGCAACGACAGCAGGGCACAGAAAGTATCTTACACAGTCGCCTGCCCGTTCTCCAAGCCACAGCGTATTTCGGTGCTTCTTCTGACTTTTATGTTTTTTATGGAGCCAGGAACGGGAGTTTTCAATGTGCTAAGAATAGGGGCCCGCAAAACATCTGAAAAGGGAACAAAAAGGGCGCGGGATGCATGAAAGACAAGACGAAACGAAGAAGAGGCGGAAAATAAGGCGAACAGAGACGCCCACAGCGAAAGGCTTGGGGGCCGCCACAGGCTGGCGTGTTCAGGGTAATTTACGATTAATTAGTTAAGGGACCGTTTGGTTAGGGGGAGCCACACACAAGGACTGGACCAGAGCGATCGCCCCCACTTGACTTTTTTTTCTTGCAAGTGCCAGTCCGGCCGCAAAGCCCTTTCCCTCCCTTGGTCGTGTGGCGCGATGGGCCGCGTCAATCAGGGTTTTCGAGGAAAGAGCGAAGGAAAGGCAAGCACAGGAGAGGAGACAGAGTTGAGGAAGGGGCAAATGAGTGATCCATATGTCGTACATTATGGCAGCGACAAACGGGCTGTGGCAAACGCCATACAACGGGAAAGAGCGATGCTCCATAACGTGGTCGTCATTGTTACCCGGATTGAAATTACAAGGCGTCAGCTGTTTTTTTTTTATTGCTGCTCCTTGGTAAGATACTTTTATTGTTCCACGAGCCCTGTTGGATTTCCGGGCCAGGTGCTGCTTGATCTGCCTTTCCATTGTTTCCTTTCGGGTTTGGGAACCTCGAGCAAGTCTTTTCTTTTTCCTTCCCGTTGACTTACGAGATGTTGTTGGCGTAGAGAGGGCTGCTCGTATTGGACACATTTGCCCCTTCCCTTTCAGATACGAAAAGAACACGGCGAATTGGTGGTCTTGGCCTTCCCCAGGCCACTCTGACGGGAAGGAGCTGTCGTACTCGTAGGACGGGGAAAGAGACGTCACATCCGACGCCAGCAAGTCCCTGTCAACAATGGCATAAAAAACAACATGCCGGCGTGATCCGTATTAAATCGGGGAGCCACTTTCGCATATTGCTGGTCCGTTTGGGTATTCAAAATAAAGAAGAATAGAAACGGAACGGAACACCGTTTGTTTGTTCTGGAACACCCGCGAAAAGGGGGGAAAGAAGGGCAAATGCAAAGCGGTAGAGCCAGCTCGTGTTAGCGGCCTCGTCCAGTGATTGGCTCAGGCGGCTCACATGCGAATTTTCCGGCGTGTCTTCAATATGCGGAGGGCGGGCGTATTGAGGAGGAGGCTGACGACGTATTAAACTGCAAGGAACACTGGAATAAACGGAAACGAACAAATAAAAACGTGTAATAATTCCAACCCTTGGACACCCGCCAGGGCGGCGCGCGAAATTAGCACAGCCAGAAATTTCCCCAAAGGGATATTTGTTTATCACGCCCTGTCAAGAAGCCAGTTGCAGTTTTCGATCTCATTTCCGCAATGAAAAAAGTGCACAAGCAGGGAGGCAGGGTGCACGTTGTTCAAGCTGCTCCGCATACAACATAAGATACGGAATACTTACAAGCTGAAAGGTTTCCCACTGTGCACACAGTGATAAACCGTGATAAGATGTATTAATACCTATCTGGTAACTTACAACAGACAGCTCCTTGCGCAACTATTGTGGTATTACTCCGTAAATAGAGCTGTCATTGAACCATAGCCAGGCCCAGCCGGGTGACGGATCGACCGCTCGTTCAAAAAAGGGCAAAGAGTCGGCGGGCGGGGAAACCGGGGCGGTGATGATAATAGACGACCGTGAAATACCGAACAGTTGCCAGCCCTCCGTATGCCACAAGGCTCAGGTCGGTGATAGGTGGCAAACAGTCGAGCATGCACTGTGTCGGTCAGCCTTGTCCTCTTCTTCCCCACACAGATCAACAATGTCGAGAGGCTGCGATGAGTAACCTATTATGTGATTGACATAGCAGCAACTAAAAATAATTAAAAGAGCTATGGTTCTTCTCGCAGCCATGTCCCTTTAACTAGTATTGCTTATTGAAATATTATCTACACTGTACAAAAATAAGTATTGGTTGGCTGGATATGTTGGAGTAGAGAAGTGAAGTGAATAATAATAAGCGTAATGTCATGAAAGTCATAAGAGTTTTTCTGGAAAACTTCGCAAAGGTGAAGAAAAGCAAATAGCCAGCCCATAGAATGACGAAGAGATAAAAATAGATGAAAGCAGAGGATAGGAAGATGTGGAAGATACTGGAAGGTTCGGCCATCAAGAGTGCCAACACCTCATAGTCTCACTCATCCACACTTGCCGCCCTGTTGTTGGTAACACCATTCTGCTACCAAAGGAGACAGAAGCACCGCCTCTAGATGGAGTCCTTTTTCACAAAAAAATAGTGGAAAGGGAAAACAAAGTATAAGAGCACGATATTTTTTGAAAATAGAAGGCCATTCTGGCCGCCGCCGACTTGTCTCATCAGTCTGCCAAACAATGCATCATCAAGGTCATAAAAAGGCTCAAATCTAACCTCCAGTCGGTCAAGAAACAAAATGCCCGTGGATGAAATGCCAAATATGAAATTGGGAAAATAGAGAAATAAAGTGGAAAAATAAAGCAGAATAAAAAACCCTGGGACCAAGATTCCAGGGTACTTCGACCAGTGACCAGATAGCATCCAATATGCAACCGGCTGTGTACTTGTGCGAAGCGAAACTGACCCAGTTGGTAGAAAAGGGGCAACTGAGAGCCGTAAGAGGAACTTTGGGTCGTCAAATGTCCAGATGGTCGGAGAGCGTAGACGCCTAGCTCAGCTGCTTGGAGTTGCCAAGTTGGAATACCAGAGAATCATGTATCGAATCCTGTCCCCATATTGACATCGGGTCCGTTGGCGATCCAGAGGCTCGTATCCATGTATAAGGGCCAAGTATAAAAGAAAAGGAAAAAGAAGCAGTGCAGAAAAAAAAAAGTGGTCGTAAAAATTCGTCTCTATGTCATAATCGTCGTAAAATATAAAATCGTGTCGTATAAAAAAGGCCATGCGTCCATGATCATTAGTCCATGCAGCGTCGACAATGTTTTTTTGCTCAGTATTTTTTTCTTGGGTCGTAGAAGTCTGGTGTTTGTTTTTTTCGTGTGGTTTGTTGGGTTTCGTTGAAGGTTCGTTGGTATCGTGAGGCTGTATATGTTGTTTTTGTCTCTGTGCCCGCGTCTTTCATTTTCGTCGGTTCAACTTTTGGGGGGGTAGGCCGCCGCCATCAAGGCGCTGCAGCGTAGGGTATTCTCTCCGTGAATCGTGGTTGTAGAGGCTGCGAAGCCTCGTGTCGAAGTTTACTGTATCGGTTGGGCAGAAGCATTTATCAAAGAAATAAAAATGAGGGGAAAGCAAATGCAAAGAGCATTAAAAAGGGAAAGAAAAGGAAGAAAAACAAGAAAAAGAAAAGGAAATGCGAGAAAGAGCGTCAAAGAGCAGGGCAAGGAAGGCTGAGAAAGTATGTCGAAGAGCACGTGAGTTCGACAAGGCTCTGTCTGCAATCTTTGGTTGGCTGGTTTCTTCTTCCGGAAAAAAGAGGCCCACGAAGTTTCCCGACTCCTGAATGGATGGGATCGGTCAGTTTGAAATGGACGCCTAGGAGAGGCTCCCGCTGGATTGGTATTGCTGCTGGGTCGTCCGCTTCTACCATTGGCAGGGCAAAAGCAAAAGAAAAAAGAAAAAGCGAGGCTCTGGAGCCACCCAGTTCCCGAGGCTGTCCATATTTTGTGCGGTTCCCATTCGCTCAGTTGAGCATTTCGTCCGTAGGGCGTTCGAAAGAGAAAAGGACGTAGAAAAGGCTGCTGGTAACAGTCCCCAAGCTCTCAAGTAACTTTATTGTTTTATTCAAACGAGGCAGTCGAGGAGCTGCTCGAGTGGGTGCCGGATCGCCGGCTGCTGCGGCTGCTCTTGCTGTGGCTGCTGGATGCCTGGCGGCCTCGCCGTTGCTTGCGGTTGGTCTCGTCTACAGGAAGACCCTGGACAATACCGTTCCTGGCCAGCATGCCACCGTTGACGGAAAAGTTCCGGCACACCATGAATGCACGCATGGCGGCGTTCTCTTGGGCCAGCATGTCCGATTCGTATGCAAGATCTGTCTGATACTCGCGGCCGTTCACGAGAACCAGGCAAGTGTAACCGCTGCTGTCACGGTAACACTCGTACATCGGGTCCTGCCATCCACGACGCCGGCAAAGACCTGTTGGGACGAAAGAGAGATTGTCAGCCATACGATTCAACTTCAGCCTCGTTTTCTCATAAAAAAGCAATGCGGGATGGGGAGAAAAATGGATTGTAGATGGGGGTCATCTTGTTGTCAGCCCTTCGCCTCGCCTGTCCCCTTGCAGATTTCATGACGCGAACTAAGACACCCAACACGATCTTGTCTGCATTTCGGCCCAACGGGGAGGCTAAGGCTCGAGTACGGATTGTTACCCCAGATATGTTGAGCATTCCACGCGCGTCACAGATCTGAGATGCAGCAGAGGCTCATGTGGGGGAGAACGGCGAACGTGGCTTTGGTGTCCTTTCTCGCATGGAACAAAGAGATGGATCTGGCTCGCCGGCATCAAAAAGAAAGACACCGAGAAAAAAATTGGTGTGTCCTATTTGCAATGAAGGCACACGCTGCGAGGGTCTAGACGGCCTTCCGGGGCGTACAGAACAGGCAGTACATGATTATTGTGATTTCTTCACCTGGTGAAAGAAAACAACCCAAAAAATAAATGTTGCAAAATCCAAAGGCACGTAGTTTGTTTTTTCACTTACTCTCCAGGTATTGCATGTAAAAGCCGAACGAACTCATTTTGATTGAGAAAGTTGTTGTCCAATTTATGTTGACAGGTGTGGACGAAGAGGGTGTGTTCGGGGCGTTGGGCGCAAGAGAAGCGATGCCGAACCCTGGAAGGCGTCAAGCAGGAATCGGGACAATTCGACGCTGAAGATCGTGGACCGGCGAGAGGCAAAGGGACGGCAAGGCTCGAAGCGAGAGACACGTAGACACAGAGATCAGCCCAGCCCGGGGTGTCTAATGCAAATATGCCCAACGCAAAGTAGAGCGGTTAGGCTGTGAGAGTGTTTGCAGCCTGACGCAAAAGGAAAAAAAGGATTGAGAGAAACGGGTGATGGCAGATGGGATGAGTGTTTTTACACGCAAGAAGGGTGAGTATCCTTGCTGTCGTAGCCGGACCAGATAGAGCGGGAAGGGTAAGAAAGGACAGAGAAACACGTTGAAAATTGAAGTGAGTTGGTGTACTGTTACGTGTAAGTGGAAAAGTGAGGCGTCAGGTTGTGTGCGTGAGAGATCTTGGGCGGGTGTGGGTGTGTTATAAGTGCGCAGACGCGTTTAGGTGATATTGAGTGTGCGGGAGAGAATTCGGGAGCTTGAGTGTGTAAGAGGTCTGCTGGGTGTGATTTGTGCAGGAGTGTGTGCGTGCGTGTGTCAGGGCTGTTTTAAGGCTGATATGCAACTTCACAGAGTCCCTCTTCCTCTGTGTTCTGGCGGTGATGGTGGTGGTGGAGGAGGGTGTTGACAGAGATGGCTTCACCAGCAGCTCCAACAACGGCGAGACACGCGTGCTTTATTGCAGAAAATATCGGCCGGCTTGGTGCGGGGCACGCATTGTCCAGATAGCGGACGGAAATTGAGGACGCAACGGAAAGCAAGCGGGATAGAGACGAAGATGCAAGTCGAAAGATGCGGCTCTCAGAGTGTGACCCATCTTGATGTGTTGGCGCTGCCGTTGCCAGTTGATAAAAACAGTCCAGACTAGGGGGTCCACACAGCGTCTTTGGAGGGTGGGGAGGGAAATAAGAGGAACGGCGCATCATCAAACCTGGCGCGAAGATCTCCTTGATAAGTTCCTCGGCGGACGGGGTTGCCATTTGGCAGAGGGTACTACTGCAGTTGCCGCCAGTTGGGGAAAGGGAAAAGACAACATTTGTGCTTTTTTGTTGACCGTAACGTACAAAGGTTCACGCTGGATGGAGACGCTAGAAGGGGTGAGGATAGAAAGGGAGCACGCTTGATCTTGTCTCCTCTGACCGGGAGGGGGTGAGAAAAGAAAACGAAAAAAAAAAACAGAGAATACACTGAGTAAAATAGCCACAGAATGGGCGCGACGCAGAAGAGCAGACCAGGGGTGAAAGGGTAAGGGCAACAAGGGCATCGAAAGAAGCAAGTGTATGTCGTAGTTCTCCGGGCTCATAGAGTCACCAGAACTCTTCGCAGGCTGTCGGTCATAGGAGGCAGATACTACAGTGGTGTTTGTGGCAGGTACCGAGAAACGGGGAGAGCTGGGCGGGAATAATAAGAGGTAAAATGAATGCAAATAAAATAGAATAATGGAATAGAAATAAAAATAAATCAATAAAAAATCGATTTCGTGGAAACTGTGCGTGGGTGCATGCAAGGGAAATGGGGAATGGGGGGTAGGTCATAAGAGAAAAGCGACATGAGAGGGCGAAGAAATTGCAGACCAAAGGGCCACTCAACATGCAGGTCTAGGCATAGTGAGGTGGCAAAATGGAACCAGTTTGAAAGAGCCAATCCTGAGTGCATTGCGAGACGCGAATGGCAAATGGCAACAGGAGCCGCAGCAGAAAAAAACCGCCAAAAAACATAGCCGGAAGCGTGACAGCAAGAAACTTGTCCGATTAGGCCGAGGGTTTGAAAAAGGAAAACAGGACCAGGCGGTCACCATCTGTGCAACCGCCGGTCAGTCAGGTTGCTTGTTTTGAATAGCTCGGCGCCGGTCGGAGGACCAGGGGCGCCACGCTGAGGAACAACCGGGAGGCGCGTATGGCAGTTTGCGTCGGACCACACTCGGTTTCGCAACCATTTCGTGCGGTACTCATGGCTTGCGCCTAATATCCATGTGTACGTCGTGGACAAGGCGTCACGCCGAGTAATGTTTGCGAGAAATAGAAGCCGGCCACCCGGCGCCTATGTGCGTGCTGAACGACCGTGTAGGTGGCGGCGGGATAGCCCTGGGTGTCATTTCAAATCTTGGGCTTGTGCCATCAACACCAGCAACGGCCGACCGCCCCCATGATGCAACAGTCCCGCAACGGGAGAAAATAGCAAAGGCGGCGTCGTCCTGCAAGGTGGCCCGTTATGTGGGCGGCAATGAAGACGCCGCGATATTGACAGGAGACGGCCTTGCCAGGTCAGGGAAATGCGTCCCCACCTGTCATGCAACCGGAGCTTGACCTTGAAGAGAGGGGGCACGGCGTAACGGCATGGTATGGCAGACCAGACCATACAATGTCGGCGCAATAGGATGTACGAGCATATGCATTGGGATGTGTGCATGTAGTTGGGACTCTTTCCTTGCTCAGAGTGCTCTGTCCTCCACTTGTCCTTCGGACGCAGAAGACAGAAAACAAATGTGTGCGGCGAGGGAAACACTTGGGGCAACGCACTCGCGGTGAGAGGGAAAAGCGACGAATGATGAGAAAAGCAACCAATCCTCTTGTAAGTAATATATATTCGTATAAAAAGGCCGGTGGCAACCGCGTTAGCAGGGTAGTGCAAGACTTTTCCGCAGAAAATTTTGAACGATGCACGGCGACTGCAAATCTAGCAAAAATAAACAAATGAGAAGACAGAATAAGAAAACCGGTGTTGAACGGTTGAACTGGCCTGCATAAATGCATACTACTGAGCTCATAGCAGACAACTCCCATACTAATATCCGACGCACCGGGGTGGAAGAAGAAAAGGCGAAAGCATGACGAGAGGGGTGGGTCAGCAAAAGACAGTTGAGTGTGCGCCTTTACGTTGCAGTTGACTCCTTTTTGTCGCCGCCATCAACTTCGTACGATTCGGAGTTTGGGTCCGTAATGGGCGATACGCGGAGAGGATTCTGAGCCAAATATCAATGGTGTCAGAGCCAGCGGCTGCCGATGCCCGGCGTCAATGGCGAGCCACTCACACCAAGCGGTAGGCTCTTCCGCAGAAGGCATGGCGAAGACTTGTAGAAGGACCGTCGAACACACATGGAAGCGAAGCTTTGGTATGGACGACGATCCTAAAAGAAACCCAAAGTAGCGCTATTCGTAAGCCTGCGAGAAAAAGAAACTCGGATCGAGCAAATCAGAGGATCTGCAGGGGGGTGGGCTGGGAAACAGCTAAAATAAGAGGGAGGGGAGAGTCGTGGTGTGCGAACAAAGGTGGCCGACAGAAGCGAATAGGCGCTTGGCGATGGGCGCCAGACCACACCTCGTTGGCCGTAAAAGCTGTTGTGGGCCAGGTCGCTTCTTCGTTCATGAATTTGCAGTCGTCGAGTTGGAATATCTTACGAGATTTTGAGATTTAGGACGGTCAAGTGCTTTCGTGTACAATTTGCGGCGGGGCCAGTGAAAGCCAGTGGATCTCAACGGCCAGTCCATGTCGAGAGATCAGCGCTTGTTGACGAGCTTGTTGACGAACAAGTGTCGTGTGGGCTTATATCCTACATACGGGATATGAACAGATTGCTCCGGGTGTGAGTTTTGAGCTCCAATTCGTCCCTGCCAGTAAGAGCCGTTAGATCCCCAACTTTGCAAAAAATCACTAGACAAAAAATCACATCTGAAGATGGCAGAAGGTCATAGGCCACACAGAGGACCGGAGAAAACAAAGTTGGAGCCGGGGTGGGGAGGACGTGCAACAAGGGTTTAGGTGGGAGGACTGCCGCCCACGAAGTCGGTGAGGGAGGGAGGGAAGGGTGCAAAGGACGTGTTGGCCTGGCCCAAAATAAAAGAGACAAAAAAATGCACACAGGTACGGATAAAACTGACAGAGGAAGCAGGCGAAGAAGAAGCGAGATGGACAGAGCAACGTCAACAAGCGACAAAATGAGCTGCATGAACAGCGACCAGGAAGCGAGAGAACCCTTGCATGGGGATGGATGGCAGTCGTGTGGAGGGCGGAGGAAGAGGGGGAGGGGGCCAGCCACCGTTGGCGCACATCCTTGGGGCCCAGCGATCAGCGAGACGGCCTGTGAATGGGGAACAGGGCCCGGCCAAAACTCAATTCCATGAGGGCGATACTCAGCAAAAAAAATAACGACGATGAGGGGAGGGGGCGTGGCGTGCAGAAGGGGAGGGGTGGCCAACGAGATTGGCAAATTCGAGAGGACACCCACGGACGCTGTGGAAGAGCAGGCAACCCTATGCACATTGCCTCATGCAAGGATGTGTTGGCAATGCTTCTCTGATATTAAACGACGAAAGAACGGCGGGCATGGCGACGACGGCACGAGCTTAAAATAAGATGCGCGAAAATGGAATGGCGGATGGAGAGAAGGCTGGGATGAAAAGGAGACAATTAGAGAAGAGAGGAGAGAAGAGCAGAGGGAAGGCGGAGGGCAAAGAAATGGGATGTTTTGCACAATTGTTATACACGTCGTACCTTCCCTTTCCTGCAAAAATTACGCAGGCACATGTCTAGATTTTAGGAAAGGACGATGCAGTATGTCTGCTGTGTTTACGGAAGACGCGACCTTCATTAACCCCGACATGCCCAATGCACTTTCTTCTTCAAGCAGCTCCTAACTATCGTCGTTCTACTACGTATCCGCAATGGCCTCGCCGTAGCTCCTGCATTGCTCTTTTTTCGTCTCGTTCTTTCCGTCTCGGGGAGAAAAAGTGCAAGGAAAGTCGTACGACGAACAAGACATCCACCTACGTCACGAAGGCCATCTTGGGGGGCCAGGCCCACGCCAGCCCCTTGCTCTTGCCGTAACAAGACTTGAGAAAGAAAACCTCCTCCGCAAAAGGCAAGAACAAAGAAGAAGAAAATAAAACCGGTCTTGTCCTCGGAGGATTTATTTTGAGTCGTCTCGTATTACCCACCCTAGAAGCTCATCGCAAGAGGGAACGAAAAAGAAACGAGGAAAAGATCAGAAGAAACACCACGGTCGGCCAAGCCATTGCAGGCAGGCCGGGGTCCTGCAGGCAAACCAAATCCTATCCAGTACGACACCCACCTTGAGACTTAAATGGCCGAAGTGGGGAACCGAGGAGAAAGGGACAATGGCGACTAGGTGAGCAAGGTTGAGAAGGGGAGACACGAAACAGAAACGAAGCATATGGACCTTTTGCAGCGCTTGCTAACGATTTTTTCCTTTCGTTTTGCCCGTTTCGACGCAAAGCATCAGCGCCAGCGCAAGCAAAATTCCACTACCCACGCTCGGCGACATGCAAGGAAATGGAGGAAGTGCGTTTTAGACGAAAGGCAGTATTACGCAAGGGGGGCCACCAGATGCCACCAGATGCCACTGGCCTGGCCTCGATCCATCTTCTGGATGGAGCACGAAAGCGTCTTTTGCGTGGCCAAAAATCGACGGTTTGGAGCTTGCTTCGCTGGCAAGCGAGGCTAGAGCCCTTCGCAGGGGTGGAGGTGGAAGGGGCCACCAGGCCCCAGCTAGCCCTGATGCTACAGAGTTGCAACGCTTGCCATGCTTGTACAGAATCTCTGCTCCTATTGATAATGTTGATCGGATGTCGTCCACCAAAGCTTTCTTCGGCAACCCTCCGCGCCTCTCAAAACGAGAGCTTGCGAGATCTCATCTTCCGGTTCGTCTCATCCTGTCAAAAAAGCTCCGCTCATCCCTGGCAAGCTGGCCCAGCTTGCAGAGGACAAGAAAAAAAAGAAGACCCGGACAGGGAGTTGACGACAGAATAGAGAGACGAAAACACCCTGAAGCGGCCTAGCCGGAGACGGGGAAAGAGAAGATGCTGACACCCAATATCGGGAGTTCGGAGGATGGCCAGGACGACCTTCCGTATTTCGCACTGCTTGTGGAGTTTGGAGATGGCAAAGCGCCGAAAGAGAAAAAGGCAAAAACTAACCGCATAATGTTGTCCAGACCCCCGAACGCAACCGCAGACCGCAGACCGCACAACGCAGGCAAGCAGAGCGTATAGGAGGCTAGTGGCTGATCCGCTGCAGTCGACTATCGTCTGCATAACAAGCCTGCCATGGCTTATCATGGGACCGAGCAAAACCCTCTGTTCCCTCTTTTGGCCTCTTTCTGCCTCCCTCTCTCTCTCTCTCTCTCTCTTGGTCCAGTCGCTCTCTTAACTGCAGGAAGTATTCTGCCAGAAAGCTGAGTAACTGACAACGACCACTGGCAAACTATAGGGAAAGAGTGCTACTTTCGTACGGACAGATATCCTAAAGAAGCTTGCTTCAAAAGCAAGGGGTAGTCTTGGACTCGAGACCACGCCTCGTTTAGCTTTACTTTCCGAGCTGCTCGTTGCTTTGCGGTGCCAACGTCGCCAGCATTCTCGTGATTTTTTTACTCCCCGAATGAAGAGACGTATGCGAGTCTTCTCACCGGGGGAGCACGCGGGAACACAAACAATGCACCTACCAGCTTTGGGAAGCCGGCATTGGATACGTGGTTGGTTGTGCACACTGCCTGCCTCTTGTCTCATTTCGTCTTTTTTTACCCTGTCCTCCTGCTGGTTTGCTTTGCTTGCCATTTTAGAGAGCTTATGCACGCTCTAGACTCGACGGCAACCATCCATGTGGATGCGTATGCGGCGAAGCGGTGGTCCTCACACCACACTGAAAACCCAACAACGTCTCCCAAAGATGGGTGACCATTTTCCCATTGCACACCCTGGGCCGGCACAACGGTTCTGCAACCATTTCATATTTTCTTCTTTCGTTCTACGAGAAATGGCGACGCCGGACCCAGTAGGAGGCGAAAAACACCAGAAGGGCGTAAACAAGACGGGAAGAGTAGGTGGTGGGTGCAAAGGATGCAACCCAGACCACCGCTCGTGTCTCTATTTGACCTTCACTTTCCTTCGTTCCCTTCTCTTATTTTTTACCCTCTCTCTTTTTATTCCATTTGCCTTCCCGAAAGATCCCACGGCAGACGGAAAACGGATAGCATGGGGGCAGGGTAGCATCCAAAAGGCGGAGGCGGAACAGACAGGTGAGAGCCACGGGCGAGCAGAAAAAAAGTGTGAAAATATGTCTTTTTGTTGACTATTTCTTATTTTATTATTGGCACACATGCATCATGCATCGCTCCTTTTGGCTTTTTGCCTCTTTGCCCCCTTTGCGTGTTTTATTCATCTCTTATTTTTCACCTTTCACTCGACACAGACCATAGAGACCAGCTCATCAGTATGAGCAATGCCAGGATTCATACAACTTCTGACCTTTCAAACTAGCCATGCTATGTACCGGAATGGGGCCTCAATGCCGACCGCCTTTGTTGCTGCACGCAGAACGCACACGCCCCAACGGTGGAATATGTGGTGTATATGCAAGTCATGGGCCAATGCAACGCACTCTATTTCCGTTTGTTTTTTATCGGTTGATATAGGTTTGCCCCTCTGCCCTGCAAGGCCCCTCCCGTTCTTCACTTTTTGTCTTTCATCTCTTCCTTGTTTCTGTATCTGTTCGGGTTTTCTCTTCTTCCTCTTGTTGTTCATTTTTGGAATCCTAGATTCAAGATCCACAGTGGCGTGCGAGCATCGGAGAAAAACAAAAGAAAGAGGGCAGAAAAGAGAAGCACAAAGGATACACAACAGAAGGGGGAAAGCACAGGCAGAAATCGTCTGATAAATGCATGTGCTGGCCCAGCCAGACGAAAAGAAAAGGCGAGGCCCGTTACGGCGGCCAGGTCCAGGCCTGATACGTGGTTTTCTGCAGGACATGCAGGGCGTGCAGGATGTGCAGGGCGTGCGGGAGGCAAAGCCAGAAGAAAGAGGAAGGACACACAAAACAACAAAGCAGGAAGGAGAAACGTGCAGGTCATCCCTGGCCGCAGCATGCGCGTTGCGAAAGTGAAGAGAGAGGAAAGAGTCACAAAACGAGGATCACGCAGGGCACACAAGACACACAGACGAGGGTATTGCGATACCTTCATTTGTGGCCGCATTCTCGGTCTCTACTCGTGACGAGAGGTGAAACAAGACCAAGAAACTATGCGGGTGAAGCCTTCTTGCATGCTTGCATACTCGGAGTACGCAACGCGGAGAACAAAAAACGGCCCGTGAGAAGCAGCGCAGCATAAACCGGGCACCGCTCCAGCCTGAATCCATGTTCCTTGTCACAGTTCGAGTTTGTTCACCTCCGTCGTCTCTCCTAGGATCTCGTCCTCCGAATCCCCAACCTCCCCAGTCCTTGTCTCTGCATCGCGAGAAAGACCATCGGGCCTACGACGTGCTTCCCCGTCGGGACGGCAGACCAACAGGAGGTATGGAAGACCACAGAAGTATGTCGGGACAAATTCAAGAGAGACCGGGCGGGGAGCCAAAATGTTGTGCTGCGTTTATGTCTGTTTTGTTGAGACGCCGTGAGCACGAACCTGTGTTTTGGCCGGCCATGTGGCCCTGATCGGCCTTGCCAAACTCCTACCATTTACTTTGATGCTCAACAAACAACGATATCACAATTCGGCAGGTGGACAAACCCCGTTCATCTGGCCAAGGACGATCGTGGCCAGGACGGGCCCGTCCGTCCACACCCTCTTTTATTGTGAGCTTGTCTGACTCAGAAAAGGAATGGACCCCGAATCAAATAGAGATGTTGCAGTTTTCCCATCCCATGTCGCATGTATGTTCGATTAATAGACGAGGAAGACAAGAGAACAATGAGACGCAAATGAACGCCAGGCTGTTGACCTCTCCTCTATTGATTTGCTTTATGAGACTCGTGCTTGATAGGGAGAGTGTCAAGCGAGCTTGGATATCTAAAAAGACAACCCTGGAGACTGCCTTGTGTTCCTTTCTTCTCTCGTCAATCTCGTATATCACCTCCATCAATCCAGCTGCAAGGCCAACGCATGCGACATACAAAGAGAAGGGACCCGAGGCAGCAGCAGCTCATCAACATGTCTATTTTGTATGCATACAATCTCGGGTTTTGCGCTTTTATCGTTTATTCTGTCTTGATGGGCGCGTTAGTCAAAGAGAGCCCCCAGCCTTCCGATATCCCGTCATCTTACGTCGTACATCGGCCCCCAAATCCCGTTCATCCCCATGGGCCTCGGCCGGTTGGGGGCACTGTCTGTTATTCATTTTGTATTTTGTCTATTTATTTATGTTCTACCCGCGTCATCCCCTTATTTATTTTCCCCAGTCTCCTCATTTCCTGTGGGAAATTCCGTGTTGTTTTGATTTCATTTATTTCTCATGTGGCCAGCCTGGTCGCCAGCACAGCCTTGGCCGCAGAAAAGGCGGCCATGCAACCCACCCTCTGCCACCTCACCCTCTTTTATTGTCGTCGATGTCTCGGGCACGGGCCGACCAGTTCGTGACTAAAAGGACATGGATGGAGGGAGGGAGGGATGGGTGAGCGAGACAAGCGTTGTAGGAAATTACGACATGTAAACAAAAGGGGCGACAGAAATAACTTGTCTGAAGGGCTGACCATTGCAAAAGGTCACTTTGAACATGCAGATCGATGTAATCATAATGCTTTCATCGGACAAGAATAACATTAATCTAATTGTTTTATTTCTACTATTTATTTCCTATTTTTCAACATTAAAAAAATATTCATGCTTTAATAGCAAATAAGTGGCAATCAAACAAGAATGCAAAAAAAATAAAAATAAAGCCCACAGACATGACCATCATATAGTCTACCACATTAAAATTCTCGGGCTGGCTTCTCTGACGTTCTTCATTTCAAGGCCCGTATTTTTTTTTTTTTTTGCATAGTCCCTTTTCACCAACTAAAAAAGACATTTAAAGCAAAGTACATATTTCAAGAATCCACACGTCATAGGTGTTCGCAAATTTAAGGATATGCAAGAGATACGAAGATAAAAGAACCAAATGACTAATTGCTTTGAGATTACAGACTCCCACCGACACCTCTTCCCGCCTCCATGACCTTCAACCATAGATGCATTAGAAGCCGGCCTTGGCCCTGAAGTAGGCCTGGATCTGGTCAACGCGGCCGGCCGAAATGGTGTAGATGGGATGCACGGTGGCCACGCGGTCCTCCTCGTCAAAGACCTGCACGCCCTCCTCGTCCATGAATGGGAAGGGCGAGACTTTCCAGACCGACTCCGAATAGTTGATACTGGCCTCGACGCCTGCTTCGACACCCTCTTCGACGGCCGGCTTATCGACTAGCTCCCACTTGTGCTGGGCGGAGCTCAGACCAGACAGGACATAGCAGGTGTGGTACGGATCCGACATCCTACAGGACAAGAACGGTTAGCTGCACTCCAAAATAATAAAAGAAAACCAGAAAACATAAAATGATAGAACACAGAGAGCGGTCATTACCGTCCTGGCTTGTCTCTGAGGCCACCACGTTTCGTCTGATCCTGGCAGCAGCAGAGGATATAGCGGATCAGCCCTTCTCGGCTGAACAGAGACTGCGACGGCGACGGAAAGCCGCCGCTGGACCTCTGGAGACATGCTTCAACCAAAGGCCAGCAGTCACCAACCCAGTGGCTGTAGCATCCGTCAACAAGCTTGTTCGTACGCCCCGAGAAACCACCCTCGGGGGCGTACTGGCGGGATGCCAGCCAAGATACAAGACGGGGCACGTTGAGGTATCTAGGAGGAGTCAGTTGAGTGATTTCAAGAGTGGCAAAAGGAGGAGAGAAGAATAAAAAACGAAAATACCCGGGCCTAGACAGACTCCAGAGCATGATCATTCTCGCCGCCACCACGGCCACCACGGCCTGCTGCTACCACACCCACAGGCTGCACCGAGAGACCAGATCGGGGTCCCCTTTATGCATGAGTTGTTGTCACTCCGTGAGTGGCCAGTCCAAGAACCCTCACTTTCTTCTTCTCTTTCTTTTCGTCGTATTCTTCTTCCTCCTCTCTCTCGTTTCTCGTCTCCACCCTCCCTTCAAGCAAGGACATGGTACATACCGCGGAATGGAACGGTCGGGCGAGTCTAGAATAGACAGACAGCCCAGGGCACAGAATGCATATCCGCCATGGGCTTCCGAGCCAGGCTGTGCCGATATGCCGCCCTCGTATGTTTGGCCTGTGGTTGGCAGGTGGCCCCCGGTTAGCAAGGTCAAAAGGTCATGCAGGGCAAAAACAAGAACGACAAGGTAAAATAGGAAAGTGCGAACAAAAGAAAGCAATATGCACGACATCTGCCACGTAGGCAACGCAGCAATCAGGGATGATCGGAGAGGGTGGCAAAGGGAAGGGGAGGGTGAAGAAAACAAAAATGTTTGGAAACAAAGAAAGGGAGAGAACTTACACCGCTGCACATAGTTAGCAAGGCCAGTGTAGAGCGTTGGCTTCTCGGATGTCCAGGCGGGAGAGTCGGGGCTCAAGTCCAGAGGCAAGTTCAGGATGGAGATGATGACCGCCGCGCAGTAAGCTCCTCTGTGAAAAGTCAGTCTTGCATCCTCGTTTCTCGACTATTCTCCTCTCATTCCCCCCCCCCCCCTTTTCCTCTCCAACATACCTCACGTCTTCCTCACCGCCCACCGACATCTGGAAGCCGCCGTCCGGCTGCTTGAGCGAGCACAACCACCTCCACAAAGCCCGCCGGTCAATGACCTCGTAGCACGCCTCGCCGCCCACAATGGTCAGGCCCATGACCACCGCGTACGTCGTGGCCAGGTGCGACGACTGCCCGTGGCCACCGCCGAAGCCGCCGGACGCGTTCTGCATCGACCGCGCCGTCCCAATCAGCCGCTCGCGGTACGGCGAGACATCCTCGCCCAGCAGGCTCAGGCCGTTGAGGCACCAGAACAGGAACCAGGGCCGGCTGGGGTCATATCCGACAAACGTGCCCGGCAGCGGCTCGAGGCTCTTGTTGAGGAAGCGGACGTGGCGCTTGCGGTCGAGGTGCGGCACGCCGAACTCGTTGAGGGGCGGGTCGCTGCTCGCGGCGTCCTGGTTGAAGATGGCTGGCAGGCACATCTCGGCGGTCTCGTCCTGCATCTCAGACGTGTCTGTGATGAGGCGGTCGCGCACCAGCGGCACGTGGGTGAAGTGGTCTGGGATCATGATGGCGGGCTGGACGTGCACGGGGCGGTACGGGAACGTGCTGCTGTTGTTGTTGTAACTGTCGTAGCGGTCGCTTGTGATGAGAATCTCTTCGTCCACGGCGTCGTCTGCGTTTGAAGCCATGGCCGGTGCCCGTCGCTGCGTCGCGCTGCTCTTCTTTATAAAGACCGCGCGGTGACGGTAACGATTAGCCTTGGACCGCACGCTTGCGCTGACCATGTGTGCCGGCACAGATGCGCGGTGAATGGGAACAATAGCAGCCGTAGCGCTGGTGGCATCACCAGCTGGGGAAGCCCCCTTGCAATTGCCTCTTGCTATTGTTCTTGATCGTGAAAGGCCCCTTGTCTGTTGGCGCCGCTGGTGGCCCGTTTTCGGTCTCCTTTGTTGAGAAGGGTACGGCCACTGAAGGCGAGCTCCGACAGCCCAAATCCGGAAGGCGGTCCTTGTTTAGAGCGTAGAAGCAGCGACAGCAATACGTAACCTCTGAAGGAACAAAATTGCAGGTAGAGCAGCTCAACGCTTGAGCTTCGTCTTTCGTCGTAAGTCGACAAAATACGATGCGACTGTTGGTTCGTACTGGGGGTGTGACGAATGAGTTCGTCGACGGTCGCGGCCGCGTGGCGTCCAAAATTTGTGAAAAAAATTAATGTAAAGTAGCTCCGTCTTCAAAATGCCTGCATTGGGTATGAAGGTGTGTGAGACTGCATCGACAGCCTAGATGTGAAGCTTCATGGCGGAGACAGAGCTCGCTCGTGCTCTCACTCGCACCTGCCAAAAGCTATCATAATCTGACCGTGCAAAATTCACAGAGTTGGCACTTTCCGCACTGTGCGAAAATGGCACGCGCCACACCATTGCGCCACAGCACCGTCTGTCCGGCACCAGCAGCGGGCCCCCATTCGCTGGTGCGCCTTCATCAACAAATTGCCTGCGGAGCCCACAGTGACGAATAGCCTCAAATTTCCGATTCGCATGAGTCGACGTCTGAGAAACCACCACCTCGCACGTCTCACGCTTTCTGGGGTCTTTTTGCGCAACGTTCAATCGTTTTCATTCTGTCTTTCAAATTTTATTGCCTGTCTTCCTTTCTGTCCCACCGGCCGACCGCTTTTCCCCCGGTTGGCGCTATCTTATTTTTTCGCATATCCCAAATGAGGCCTTCATCAGTTGCTTGTATGCCAGCATCATCTCACCGAGTCTCCCGCTCCGGAGCCGAGGCCACGCATCCCGGACAACGTTCGCCACGACCTAGCTATGGACAGCATGCTGCCGGCATCACAGTGTCTCCTTGTGTATGATCTCAGCTAGTCCCGACGCAGGCCGCCGCCGCAGAGGGAGAAAGTGCCGATAGTTCTCAGCTTCGGCCTCACTTTCTCCTCACCTTGATCTCAGATTAGATCTCACATTCTCCTCACCTCGCACCCACGCCCCTCGTGTGACAACCTCCCAGCGCCGCGCCGCCAACGCCGGTGCCACGCCATGGCCACAACGAACAGCAAGATGGCCGCTGCGCAGGAGGCCGGCGAGGCCGAGCAGCATTGGCTGTGCGTACCCCCGTTGTCGTCACCTGCGCTTTTTTGTTTTTGTTTTTCACATATGTTTTTCACCTACCTTGTGCAACCATCTAACGCACCCGCAGAGAAGCCAAGAAAATCACCCACTCCATGGTCAAAAAGCTGGAGCAGATTGACAAGGACGAGAGCGGCAGCAAGAAGCTCCTCGCCGAACTCGAATCCGTCGAGCATCTGCTGGAAAGGTAGGATGCTCTCTTCCTCTTGTCCCTTTCCCCCCCTCCCACTAACCGACGTCCCCTGCCAGCCTCCGTCTTGCGTGCATGGCCACCACCTTTACGGACTTCAAGTTTGCCCACAAGAACCGTGTGCTCGACCGGCTGTGGCACGTCCACACCCTCATCAGCACCGAGTACAAAAAGGGTCTGCAGCGTCACCGCGGCCACGGCCAGATCGTACAGTTCCGCACCATTGAGAAGCAGTACGCCAAGCACCTCAAGACGGCCCAGTACTTCTACAAGGGCTTCATTGAGCGCCTGTCGGCCCGCTATCGTCTGCGATCGCTTCAGCGCGTCGCGCATACGATGCAGTCGGGCAACCTCAAGATCAGCGATGTGATCGATGCCGACGAGGCCCGCCTCAGCCACGAACTGACTGTGGCCTGCTACCGCACCGTGCTGCATATGGGCGACATTGCGCGCTACCGCCTCAACGCCTCGCGCCAAAAGGGCCACAACCCGGACGTCGCCATGACGTACTACGCGCTGGCGCAGGACCTGATTCCCCAGGAGGGCGATGCGCACCACCAGATGGCCGTCGTGCTTGCCGAGCAGCGCCGCGACTTTGACGTCGTCTACCACTTTCTGCGGTCCTGGTCTGTGCAGAAGCCCTTTGCGCTGGCCCCGAAGAACCTGGCGTCCGAGTTTAAGAAGCTCCTGCAGCCGCCCTCGAACTCGCGCAAACAGGGCAACGCGCCCCCGGACGCCCACGACATGTTTGGCTCGTGGCTCGTGCGCCTCCACGCCAACTACTTTAAGGGTGAGGAGTTCTCCTCACAGGGCGAGCTGGAGCGGGAGGTGCTGCACCGATGGGAGGCTCTTCTTAAGAAGGCAGAGCAACCCGCCTACCTCCAAAAGGCCGTTCTCATGAACATTGCGGCTTACGATATTGCCCTGAAGAGAGTACAGAGTGAGTACAGACACCCTTTACTCAACAGCATGCCAATACCCTTTACCGTGCACTAACACCAGCAGGCGAATGGACAGCAGCTAGCTCGCAGTCTTGCCAGTTCATCCTCCAATTCATGGTGCGGACGATTCTCGTCCTCAGCCGTGTCCTCGAGACGGAAACACAACGTCTCTTTGAGAAGCCTGCGTCAGAAGATGAGCCAGAGGCCGTGCCGGCACCCGCCACGCCTGCATCTGCTAAGAAGACGGCGCCTACCTCCGCTGCCAATGAAAAGAACGAAAAGGGTGAGAAGAACGAGAAGAACCCGAGAGCCAACGGCCGCAACCGGGCCGCTGGCAACAATAATAACAACAACGCCAAGGCCGCCACAGCCACCGACAACAACAGTAACAACAGCAAGCAGAGCGTCAAGAAGCACTCCGTGTCCGACACGTGCCTATCGCTCTTCCGAGTCTGCATGGCTTGGATTGCCACCCATAACGAGGACCTCGTCAAGTTCGAGGGGCACCTCGCTCCCTATATCGCGGACATGCACCGGTCCGTGACACGCTGCTTGACACTCTTCGTCGAGCTCATCACCAAGACGGAGGCGTCGCCCACAACCTACCTCCTCCCCGAAGACGTCGAAGTCATCGGCCTGGCGCCTCTTGATGGCTGGAGCGCACTCCGGGAAGGCGACGCCAACAGCCCCTTCAAGCCGCACTTTGACGAGGAGGGTGTCGAGCGGAAGAGCACCACGTACGAGACGATGGCCCGTATCTATGACGTCGTCGAATGCACGGTGCGCCTCATTGGCGACCCGTCTTTCCCTTGGGTCCTTGAAAACGTGCAAGAGGAGGGTCGTGAGGTGACCAAGATCTCCTACGCCGAGGACCGTACGTCTACACCTGCGCCTTCGGTTCCCCTGATGTCCATCCCGGCCACAGCTCCTGCGGTGTCCGCGTCTTACGCAGCCGCATCGGCTGTCACCGCCTCTGCCAGCCCAGCGCCGGCCATATTGCAGTCTTCGGGCAGTAACCGTGAGCCACGCCAGCGGGCCCAACGGCAGCCCGAAGTCGCCCTAGCTGCGCCGGCCCAGGCTACCCCTGCTGCTACTGCAGCTCAGGTCAGTCAGCCTATCATTTGCCAGCCTATTAGCGGCCCTGCCAACATTGCGCACCAGGCCGACCCTCGTCCCATGCCCGCTCCTCGGCGTGTGAGCTACAAGGATATGGACGACGACGACTTCCTGCCGGGCTCCATGAAGGAGCCACGTTTGATGCCAAGCAACGCAGCCGCCTCGGCCGGTGCCAACCAAGGCCCCGCCCCTGCTGCAGCCGACCCGGAACTCGACTTCCTCGAATCAGCTGCCTATAGCCGTGTCGCCAACTTCCTGAGCCCGCCCGAGCTGCATCCCCATCCCCCACAGGTGACTGCGCCTCTGAACATGTCGCCCTCGTCGCCGTCGTACGGTATGCACTCCTCGACGGTCGACGATGTATTTGGCCAACTGCAAACGCCGAGCGTCCCGGGTGCGTCGAACTCCTTGACGTCGGCAGCAGCCTTGCCGGCAACAACCGCAGGCACCGCCAAACCGATTCCGAGCTCGCCCTGGGGAGGCAGCAGCTACATGCACTCTCTTGGCTACTATCCCCAGCAGCAGCAGCAGCAGCACCAACAGATGGCCTACGGCATGGACAACATGGACCGGCCGCCGGCCAGCATTGAAGACCAGCTGGCCTACCTGACGCTGGTCAAGCAGCAAGAGCGCCAGATGGCGGCAGCGGCAGCTGCTTCGGCTGCCGCCGTGCCGATGCAGACGTCGTCGTCGTCGTACGGCATGGACAGCCTGTCCCGCGGCTTCCCGAGCGCTCTGTCCCCCGTCGGTGCGGCCAAGCAGCAGCAGCAACACCACAGCCCGTCGGGTGCGAACAACAACGGCGGCGGTGTTGCCGGTGCACCGAACGGGTTTGCCAACCCTTGGGCAACGACTGGCGGTGGCCGTGCTATTGGCAGCCACCCGAATGGCTCGCGTCTGCTTCCCCAGCAGCTGCAGCAGGCCCAGGCAGCATCTCTCGGTGTTGGCGGCGCTGTGGGTATGGGCCTGGGAATGGGCGGCCAGCCGGCTCCCGGCTCATCCCCGGCCATGCTGTACTCGAGCAACTTTAGCATGAACAACAGCATGCCGTCGGTGCAAAGCTCGCGTGCTCCTGGGGGCGGAGGCGGTGGCTTCTTTGACAACTCCTACGAATCCATTTACGGCTCTGGTGGCAACAGCAACAGCTACCAGATGCAGCAGCAACAGCAACTACAACAACTGCACAGTCTTCAGCAGCAGCAGCAGCAGGCCGCTTATGGCGGCTACGGAGACTACAATGTTGCCGGCGACAGAATCAACGGCAATGGCAGTGGTGCCGCCATTGGCTCCCCTTCGTCCAACGCCATGTGGCAGGATGCGGCCACTGCCTGGGGCCGTGGCATGCCGCTCGGCAAAGACGACCCGACGCACTTCCGCAACACTGTGCGGCAGTCGGGCCTCATGGAGGACACAAACGCGTACGACCGCAACGCGCTGCTGAGCGCCCTGGACGACAAGAACAGCCCAGCCCAGCCGCGGTGAAGGACAACAGGAAGGAGAAGGAATTGACAACGAAGAGGATGATTAGAAGGAAATCACGGCGCACCCGATTTCATTATTTTATTCGGCAACATATAATATGGGAGTGGTCTTTTCTCGGGCCTAGCCACGATGCTACGGAGAGCGCTTAATGAAAGCAAGAGCCGGGCCGACAGGGCCAGACAAGAAACCCGCCGTGGTTAACGTGGCCTTGCTATGCTGGCAGATTCAGTTTTCGTGCATAAAGGAGCACGCCGCTGTCGAGCGACTATTCTACAATGTTAGCCTTCAAGGGCTGGTCGGAGTTCCTCTAGTACGGTCTGACGGCAAAGGGGAAGGTGATGGGTGATCGAGGAAGTTAGAATTGTAATTATCTGGTGTATTGTCTGTGTAAATACGATGTCTTTTCTATCAATGCTGTTGTCCTTTTATGTCCAATGTGTAGTGATCAGCTCAAACGGCTCTGAGGCCAGTCTATCGGATTTTCCTATCAACGTTCTAGGAGGATATCATAAGTTGAATTTTGTGTCGTAGCAGTTCTATGCTGCTTTCTTCCCCTGACTCTATCTGCATTTCTCGATAAGCGAGATGCCCCGTATCCGTTTCTGCTCACGGGACAGCCACATGTTATTCAAGTTGGCTCCCGGTCTGCATTATGTAAAGTAAATGTCGTTTGCAAAACAAATAAAAATCATAACCTCCCTGTTGTTGAAACCTTTTGAAGACGCCAATCCTGTTTTGACGGCCGTCCTCCTTTTTGCGTAGACTCCCGTTGTGTGAAATGTAATGAAAATATAGACAAAATGTGAAAAAGGAAAATTAGAAAAGAAATGAGCAAATCAAGCAGCCCTATGCTTTGTCTGCATTTATGCCTTCGGGGTGAAGGTCTGCTTGGGGAAGGGGTACGAGGCGCCGAGCTGGGTCAGCGACAGGCTGGCCAGCCACTGGCCCTGGTCAATGCTGACGTCGAGCGACTTGCCGTCGATGATGCCGGCCACGAGACCGGCGGCGAAAGCGTCGCCGGCGCCCAGGGTGTCGACAATGGCGTCCTTGGCAATGGCGCGCACAGGGTACTCCTTGACCTCGGTCTCGCCCTGGACGGCGACCAGCGTGGGCTGGCTGCCGTGCGTCACAATGGCGACGCGCTTGCGCTTGGTGTTCTCCTTGGGCAGGTCGGCCATGTACTGGGCAATCTTCTTGAGGTCGGCCGTGGTGGCGGTGCCGTCGACGTCGGCCAGGTCAATGTTGCTGATGCCGTGGGTGTTGCCAAAGGCGGCGGCCTCGCCCTCGTTGCCGATGACAAAGTCGAGGTAGGGCAGCGTGGCGTCGAGGGCGTCCTTGAAGGCGAGCGGGATGAAGGGGGCCGAGATGGACAGCACAAAGGTCTTGTCGTTGGCAGCGGCCTCCTTGGCGAGGGCCATGATGGCGGGCGGGCACACCGTCAGGTGGTAGCCGCCAATGTAGTAGGCCTCGGCACCTTGGACAAGGGGCCAGATGGCGGGCGACTGCAGGTGCTCGAGGTCGTAGTGGTTGGCGGCACCGAGGTCCGTGATCATGGAGCGGTTGCCGGGGGTCACGACGACGGCGCAGCGGCCGGTGGGCACCTTCTCGTCAACGCGGTACTCGACGCGCAGACCGGCCTTGGCGGCGGTCTCGCTCAGGACGTCGGCGTACTTGTCCTTGCCGACGCCGCCGAGGAAGACGACGCTGTCGGCAGGCAGGATGTACTGGGCACCACGGGCGGTGTTCTGGGCAGCACCGCCGGCGGAGAGGGCGGCATTGCGGTTGTTGAGGAAGTCCTCGTAGATACCGAGGTGCTCGGGCTCGGCAAGGATGGCATCGTTGGCCTTGATCTTGTAGGTGTCGAGGGTAGCCTGGTCGCCGTCGGCAATGATGTCTGGGAGATGTTAGTGAGGGAACTGATATTCGAGGAGGAGGAGGGAGGGGTCAGGGACGCACCGAGGAGAGGGTTCTCCAGACACAGGAGGCGGAAGTTCTTCTGGGCAGCCATTGTGGACGATTGGGTACGATGGACGGGATATGTGTTGAGGAGCGGGCGTTGGTGGGATGGGGAGGTCAAGAAGGGGGAGAAACGAGAGAAAGGAGAGGTCGAGGTCGAGAAGCGGGAGAGAGGACAGAGTGAGCTACTACAATACTGGCGGATAGTGGTAGTGGCGGGGTTACGGGCACAGTCTGTAGCGCTGGGCCAGCAGGGTTTTCTCGCCAGAGTGGGGCAGAGTGGTCGCCCAGCAGAAACGGCCTTGGTGAGCACCGCAGATGAGGTTTTGAGGGATGCAAACATGGCTGCTATCAATTGACGACCAAAGATGAGGCATTGGGGGTCTCGGAGAATGAAGATGGGATGAGAAGCCGTCTGTTGTCTAAATCACAGATCATAAGGTCAGTCGTCTTAGGTCGGCCGACAGCCAACAGAAGAAAATCTGCAAGGGTCAGACTCAGCACCATTCACGCAAGCAATGCAACCGAGTGAGAGTATTTCTTTTTATTTTGAGAATATAGCAGAATGGCGCCTGTTCCCGGTCGTATCTTTCCCAGGCCCGCATCCGCCCCAGGGCGCGCCCGGCGCCGGCATCGGCACGACAAGCACGGCGCTGTCCGCTGGAGAGAAGAGCCCCGGAACTCCCGCCCGAAAGTTTTGTGTTCAAAAAATAGACAGTATTCTTTTTCGATTTTAAGAAGTCCCATGCCCGTACCCGTATCCTCGCCTTTCGTTCTCATACCAACAGCAAAACAACAACCACTCTAGTCCTTGACCTTCTGGGTACCACGCAGCAGACCCGTTCTCCGCGCAGCAATAAGACCGGCCTTCTGGCCCTGGGTGGCGTATCTGGAGATGGTCGAGGCCTTACCGATATGCTGGTGGTTACCACCACCGTGAGGATGGTCGACGGGGTTCATGGCAACACCACGGGTTCTGGGCCAGTTGTTGCGCTTGACGGCGAACTTATGCTTGGCACGCGAAGCCTCTGTTTTTTGTCAGTAGATGAAGCTGCATAAAAAGTGCGGAACATGTTCATTGCATGGGTGTGCTTGGGGACGTACTCAGCAGGGGCTTGTCAGTACGGCCACCACCGGCAACAATGCCGATCATGCCGCGGGCCTTGCTGCTGACGACCTTCTTGGCGCCAGACGGCAGCTTGATGCGGGTCTTGCCCTCATCGGGGTTGTGGCCGACAATGGTGATGTAGTTGCCGGACGTGCGGCCCAGAGCACCGCGGTCACCGGCCTTCTCCTCAACGTTGGTCACGACGGTACCCTCGGGCATGGAGCCCAGGGGCAGGATGTTGCCGATGGTCAGGGTGGCGTTCTTGCCGGCGTAGACGAACTGGCCGGTGTACATGCCCTCGTTGGCAATCATCGTCTCGGTGTGCAGCTTGAACCGGTAGGGGTCGCGGAACGAGACACGGGCCAGGGGAGCGCCCCGACCGGGGTCGTGGATGATCTCACGAACAATGCCGCGGATGTAGCCGTGGCGTTCGGCAAAGTCGAGCTGGCGGAACTTGGCGGGGTTCTTGCGAAGGCGAGTGATCTGTGAGGCGTGTGAGTGCATGTCCAATTTGCCATTCCATCTTCTTCTGTGTCCTGCTTCTGTGTCCTGCTTCAATGCCATCGACTCGGCTTGTTCTTTTTTTCCTCGTCCATTCTTATCCATCCACTCTCATCTCTGTTCTTCGATCGGGGGATAGTAACGTACGGCCTTGAAGATGCCGCCAGCGCCCTTGCGCTGATTGCGAATAACACGACCCATGGCTCCGGATTAAATGAAAGATGGGTATCGGAGTCCTGCAAGGAAGAAAAGAAACACTGTTTAGTAAATTGTCCCGGTAGATTGTTGTGTCGTCGCCGGCCGTCGTCGGGGGAGTATCCAAAGCGTGCAAAACCGTCGTCCGAAACTATCGTCGTCCAAGAAAAAAACTTCGTCGTGCAGCCCAGCCGGAAAGCGTCACAACCGCACGCGGAAAAATCCTTCTTGTCGATTCCGTAAAGACGAGTGCCGTACACACAATGAACAATCGAGCGAGGAAGACGTGGCGATCGAGATATCGTGGGAAAGTAGGGGGTGCTGGCTTACCCTTTTGGATGGTTGATGGTGGTGATTAGGTAGAGGGAGGAAAAAGTTGGAATTTTCGAGATGCACCCGCTTTGTCGATTCTTTTGCGGGAGTGGGAGAGTGGACCACCACACAATGACCACACCAAAATAATTTTTTTCTGCACTTGGGGGTTTTAGTCTGGATCAGGGCTACCAGCCCGCCCTAAAATGTTAGTCATCCAAAATTTTGCACCAATTCTTCCGCGCTGAGCGAAAATGATCACGTGAACATACAGTGTTATCGATAATGAAAAATAATACAGTGCAAGATCACAGTCTTTACTACATAATAGCACGGACGATAAGTGGGTCCTCGCGCCCCTCTTCCCAATGCCGTCTCCACCAACCGTGACTGGACGCGCCCATCGCCCACACCACTTTTGGACCTCACTCGCACTTCACAACGCATATATCGCTGCTACCGCCAGCCATCACCGACATAAGAAACGCCAATACACAGTGTTCTCGTTTTCTATTTTGCTCGTGCCCTTCGCCGCAGTGAACACATACTCAATGTTGACAAACACGGCGCACCGCCCTCCACTAGAGTCAGCAGTATCAAAAAGAACCCAGGCTTCAGGTGACAAGTTTTTGAGCTTTTGATATTCTTGAGTATCTGTCTATTATCCTTATCAACTTTTACTAACATTCTGTGGCTCTATGAGGAAAAGTTGGGGCATTCAAGACCCTTTCAAATTTGCGGTCAGCGGCTTTTGCACCAGCCGGGATGAGGCGAGACCATCCGTCTCAGCCCTCTCCAAATCTTCTCGAACGCACCTGCGTGCCATTGCATCTTGACCTCAAGTGAGAGATCAATAAACATGTGTGCAGCGCAGTGTCTGCTATCCCAGGATCAAGCGAGATGGGTACACGTTTGGTGAACCGAACATTGAAGGCCCAAAAGCAAGCAGCTGGCAGCCAGGTGCCTCCAGCAGCCCTAGTATATAGGGCTGTGCGAGTGCCAGGTTCAACTTTGAGCACACCGACTTTGTATCGTTACGGCATAGAAAGTCCATGTTATGCCACAGACAGATGATTTGCATCAAGGGTCGGCAGCATTCGCCAGTTTGCTCTCTTTTTGTCGTCCTTTCCCGCCCTTTCTTCTCTTTATGTCTGCTGGTGGAGCGGGGTTATCTTTGGTTCCATCCCAGCGACAATCTTACGTGCCCTACTTCAACTCGTCACCGCCAGCACCACGGCCCAATGCCCATCCATGAACATCTCTGGACTGCAAATACAGCCTAACATTGGTCTGTCAATCTTCCCCGGTGCTTTATTTAAGGACGGTTCACGACGAAGATCGGAATCGATACTGTCACGATGCTGGTCCGGACGTGACAGGCGAAATAGTGAATGGTCCGGCGGTATGTCTGGGGGCTGGATGGCCTACCCGAAGAGGAGGAGGAGATAATACGGAGTCAAGTGCACATGATCTAGCAATTGAAAGCGCCTGTGCGGTGCTGCTTATCCGGCGAGAGACGCCCTGACTCTAATGCCTGCCCAAAGCAATTTGAAGCGTGTCAGTCTCGAGTCTGTTATGGCCGGCAGCAAAAGATGTATGGCGCGCCTAACAGCAAAAGCAGAAAAGCGGTCGTGGCGGGAATTTGCGTTGCGCCCTGTGTGGTTGGCCCCTTCCTGGGCAGGTCGCAATCTGCTCCGTAATTGTAGTGCAGGAAGGAACGCGGCTCTCCTTAGCTCTTTAGTCCCGAAAGGCAATTGCGACCTTTTCCTTGGCCCCATGCCCTTTGCACTTTCCCACATAACTCTTCCCTGCGACTTCCTAATCAACTTTTTTAAACAGCATCTGCAAACGTCGCCAGCGACAAATCCCATCCTTGACACACACGTTCATTTCTGCGCGTATCTGCCCTACTTGCATTGCCATCGCGCGACAACGGTGTCCCTCTCCCTGCGACACGGTTTTTGCCGTGAGAACCTCGTGGCCTCGCAGACTCGACGCGTCTCGGAAAGGCGCCTTTCGAACCCCACACTCCCTTTCCCAGCAAAGCAAGAGCCAGCACGTCAAAAAACGAGACAACACGACAAAAGAGACAAAAGAGACAGGATTTCTGGAAACACGACACGAACTGCCACGTACAACACGCAGATTCACACGACCACTTCCTCCGTTTACCTCCCCCATCACCGCCACCATGTCCTCCTCCGACGACCTCTCCGACCTGTCGTCGCTCTCATCGCTCTCACCAGCTCCGTCCGACGACGAGTCCGACCTCCAATTGCGCCCCGAGAAGGGCATCCTCAAGTTCTTCCACAAGGTGCCCAAGCCCAAGACGACGATCAAGCTCACCAACAAGGGCAAGGCAGCTGCCACAGCCACGGCGGCCGCGTCCAAGAAGGGCAAGAAGAAGGCCGGCGGCAAGGATGCCGGCAAGAAGCAAGACGATAGCGACGACAGCGACGCGCCGGCAGCAAAGCGCGAACGGGAACCGTCTCCGCCGCACGAGTACGTGCTGGCTGACAACCAGGATATTGCCGTGAGTTCTCCTCTGCTTTTTTGACGCGAAACGTCGCGTACTGGGTGCATTTTACGCGTTAATAAGACGAAAGCTAACATGGTATGCCTCCCACCAGTTTATCGTTCTGTTCCGCAACCGGTTTGCCGAGGCCTTCCCCAAGAACATGGTCAACTTTGGCCCCCAAGAGCTCGAGCACGACATTGTCGACAGCGTACCCAGCGAGCGCGTAGAGTACTTCCTTTGCGCGTTGCTCAAGCTCTTGCTGAACCGCCAACAAGACGTAAAGTAAGTCCTGCGCCTCCCTTCTCTCCAACCGCCCTTTTGCCCCCATATCTAACCAGCGCTCTCTCTACACAGACCCGGCCACTACCACCGCGCCCTCGATGAAGCCGTCCAGTCACACAAGTCACAATGGGTCTCGGCCTGGAAGGAGAACCCGCTCGCCGACGGCAAGACCTTCCAAAGCATGACGCCCGCCGAGCGCCTCACCCTCCTGCGCGCCCTAGTCCTCTGGGCCATGTCCTCGTCCAAGGCCATCCGCGACATCATCGAGCAAGCATACAAGGGCAAGCGGAAAGACGAAGACTCCAATGTGCCCGTCTCTGTCCAGTCGTGGGGCAACGACAGCGACAAGCGGCGCTACTACCTCGTTGAGGGCCGCGACGACACCGCGTTCCGTGTCTACCGCGAGAGCAACCCGGCCGGCTTCATCAACCGCACGTGGTGGAGCGTCGCAGGCTCCATCGATGAGATCAAGGTGCTGATTGAGCGGCTCGAGACACACGATGGCGGCCCCAAGGCCCGGAAGCTGGCCAAGCGGCTCCAGGACGAGATCCCGCGCTTCGAGGCGACCGAGGAGAAGCGCCGCCGCAGAGAGTACCGGCAGCAGCAGCGCGACCGGTTCAAGCGTCCCGAGCCCGGCTTTTCGCTGTACGAGGGCCGCACGCGCGGTAAGCGTATAAAGTACACTTACTCGGACGACGAGGACTTCTATACCGACTCGACGGACCTACGCCGCTCCGCGCGCCACACGGGTACGCACACCCCTGCCGAGCCCGTGACTACAGCTAGCGGACGTCAGATCCGGGCACCTAGCCGGCTCAACGGCGGCGACTTCAGCGCGGCAGCGAGCGTCCAGGGTGATTCTGCCCTCGACGCGGATGCTGAGGCCACGACGGGCGGCGAGGAGCGTGAGCTATCGCTCGGGCCGACGGGCCGGCCGCGGCGGTCAGCCGCGATGAATCACAGCATGAACGGATGGGCGAACAAGAAGCAGCAGGCAGCCGACGAGTACGACGAGTACGATTCACAAGCCGACGAGGAGGAGGAGGAGGAGGAAAACCACAGCGAACCAGATCTAGGCGATGACGAAGAGGACGATGAGGAGGAGGCATTTGACGAAGACAAGGACGCCATGCTTCTGGATGACGAAGAGGAGGCCGAGCTGGCCGACAAGAGCAACGGCAGTGTGGTGGTCAAGCTCCCCGTCAAGGCCGTGCTAGACCAGGGGACGGGGAAGTGGGAGAAGGGCGGTGCAGGAGACGAAACCGCCGAGGCGGCGGGAACGGGTGCTGGAACAGCCGCATCGACACAGCGGCTCTCGGGCGCCTCGACGCCGGTCAACGGCAACAGCAAAGACCAGGATGACGGCGAAGCCGACGTGACCATGACGGGCTCGATTACGCAGAGCAGCGACGCGACAGCAACGTCGCCCGTCGTGCAGCACGCGGCATCTACATCGAAAGAAGAAGCATTGGTGGACAAGCCCGTGGACAATAATGGCGCGCCACCAGAAGAGCCTGTCAAGGAGCCCACACGCGCCGGGACGCCGGGCAAGGAGAACGGCGTGCCAGCAAGCGTAACGTCGGCCGCGCTGGCTTATCGGGGCAGCCCGGAGAAGACACACCAAACGCCTCGGCCGGTGGACGTTGTTGGAAACTAGAAACGGGCGGCATATTTTAATCGGGGCGCGCTCTTCTTTTCATTTTCATTTTCATGTTTATATTGTCTCGTCATATTATCCATTCCACGGTTTTGTTTTAGCTTTCTTCTTTGACAACCCGGCGTCTTTCATTGTGAAATTGGGTTCTGGAAGTTGGGGAAAGGTTGCTTCCGGTTGAGAAGAAAGCGAGTTGGCGTCTGCACTCACAAAAGACAGGATTGGTTTCACTTGTTTTCATTTCGCTTTCTGGCATTTGGCTGCTGGCTTTTGTTTTGCAATATATATCTCTGTCACTTTGTAGTTGCTTTCTTTTTCATGTATCACTGCGGTTGATATGCATATGCGTATCCATTGTCGTTCTTCTACTACATGCCATTATCAACGTTTTATAGATCACGCTGTATACATAGGGCACAACTCAATGGTGAAATGAAAATACGATTCCTAAAAGTGATCTCTCACCCATCTCGTATGCTGGTCTAATTCAGAGTCGTCCCGTAAGTGTCGTTTATGCCCATATGTGCCAATATGTACAGTTTGTGCCTGCTTGCTCGTCTTCGTCTCCCTTTCCCTCCACTATTGTTTATTTAAGGCGGGCCGTTCTGCCGTCGACGCCACCGCAGCCAGTGCTCCCGTGCCCGGGATCGTCCAGTTGTTCACCCCCCACCACCACCGCCGCACCCGCGCGCCCACTGACTGCCCGCTCAGCTTCGCGCTGCGGTTCCAGTACTGCCATCCGCCCACCGCCAGGTTGTAGAGCAGGCCCTGCACGAACGGCATCAGCATCTGATCGCGCATCGTCACCAGCCCCACCTTCCACCACGTGTCAGCCGCCGCCAAGCTGTGCAGGTAGCTCTGCTCGAAGCGCAGGTCCGGCAGCGGCGGGAGTTGCTGGTGCGGCCGCGAGGTTGTACGTCCACCGAGGCCGTAGTGGCTGCTCCGGTCCAGGGCCGGGTCCCACGGCCGGATGACGCTGTAGGGGCTGTCTCCGTCCTCGTCTTCGTCTTCGTCTTCTTCGTCGTCCAGCGGGTCGAGCTCAAGCGGGTCTTTGTCTAGATCCTGCGCTGCATTGTGTTGCCTGAGCTTGCGGTCGCTTGCCGTCTCCAGCACGACCGGCTCTCGGGTATCGGCGGCCGTCGACGGCGCCAGGTCGCGCTCGGCCGTCGGGTTGTGGACGATGTGGGCCGTCTGGAGCGTCTCCGCGATCTGGAGGGGGATGGAGGAGGCCATTGTGTGTGTGTAGAGTCTCGTCTCCTTGCGAATGGGTGGTGATAGAGTGTGCCCCGTTTGCGGCGTGGTTGCTCGCTATTCTGTCGTTCGGCTTGGCTCCATTGGCGGTTGCTTTGTGTGGACGCGAACAGCTGAATCGGAAGCTACGTTGGGGCAGGTACCTTTGTACCTTCCATCTCTCCTTCCGTTGGACGTCATACGTACCTGTGGCCCGTGCGTTGCTGACTACTCCAACCCGTAAAAGTGCCAGCCTGCAATAGGGCTTTGGGGGCGGATTTAGCAGCCAAAGCAGCCCAACACACAGCACTACGTAGTGGACTTACAGCTTGCCAGCGCATTGCGCGTTGCCCCTCCATAGCGGCGCGTTCCCCGTGTGAGTCGACGCTCGCCGAGTGCTCTGCCGCCTAAAATCAGGGCCTGCGTTACAGGGTCACTCCCGCCACACCGCCTGACACCACAACAAAAGGGCAGAATTTTCACTTGCCGCTCACCCAAATAGAATAATTTATTTTCAAAAAAAAAGTTTAACAAGCGACAGGCAAAAAATGCCCCAAATTTTTCTCTAGCCCCGCCATCCACCGCCCACTTTCCCCTGCCTCTTGGCTGCTGCACAACCTGCTTTGGTCGTGCCTTCCTAATTTTGCAATTGTTGCTGTGCTGGCAAGCGTCCTCCCTCCCTCCTTCCTTGCTCTGGTAAAACCCACCACCTTCCTGACGAGTGCTGGCTCTTCCTGCTCTCTTTTCCCTTTTTTCCCCTTTTACCCCTTCTCTTCACCACAAACCGAAAGCTCTTGAGGAGAGAATTCGCAGGACAGCAAACCGCGCAAACGACGTCAAAGGGTCACGGCCTTTTGTGTGATTTTTGTTTTCTCCCTCGCATCCTTTTTCAATCCTCAAACTTTTTTTGTCTCGACAACCCCCCCAAACCGCCAAGATGAGCGAACCCCAGGGCAATGAGGCCGAGAAGAACGTCAGTTGTGCCTCTTCCTTTCCGACCGGAAACGCCAGTCTCCAGCCTCACACCCGTTTGCGTCTGCTAATGCCTCCCTAGATCGAGATGTGGAAGGTGAAGAAGCTGATCAAGAGGCTCGAAGCTGCTCGCGGCAACGGAACCAGCATGATCTCGCTGATTATTCGTGCGTGATATTCCCCCTCCCCCTTGTCTGTTTTGTGTCTCTGGACAGAGACAATGCCGAACCGAACAGTATAGGACAGCCCACTAACAGCCCCGCAGCGCCCAAGGATCAGGTCTCCCGTATCTCCAAAATGTTGGCTGAAGAATACGTACGTCACAAGCTTCCGCAAGCTCAGCTTTCTATCACGTTGTGCACCACTAACATAGCCGTCCTCTCCAGGGTACCGCCTCGAACATCAAGTCCCGTGTCAACCGTCAGTCGGTCTTGTCCGCCATCACCTCGACCCAACAGCGCCTTAAGCTCTACAACAAGGTGCCGCCCAACGGTCTCGTCGTGTACTGCGGTGAAATCCTGACCCAGGAGGGCAAGGAGCGCAAGGTCAACATCGACTTTGAGCCCTTCAAGCCCATCAACACGTCCCTGTACCTCTGCGACAACAAATTCCACACCGAGGCCCTCGCCGAGCTCCTCGAGTCCGACCAGAAGTTCGGTTTCATCATCATGGACGGTAACGGTGCCCTGTTCGGTACGCTCAGCGGCAACACGCGCGAGATCGTGCACAAGTTCTCGGTTGATCTGCCCAAGAAGCACGGTCGTGGTGGTCAGTCCGCTCTGCGTTTCGCGCGTCTGCGTGACGAGAAGCGCCACAACTACGTGCGCAAGGTGGCCGAGTTGGCTGTGCAAAACTTCATCACCAACGACAAGGTCAACGTGGCCGGTATCATTCTGGCTGGTTCCGCCGATTTCAAGAACGACCTCAACGGGTCCGACATGTTCGACAACCGTCTGGCCGTCAAGGTCATCAAGGTCGTCGACGTGTCGTATGGTGGCGAGAACGGCTTCAACCAGGCCATTGAGCTGTCGTCGGAGACGCTCGGCAACGTCAAGTTCATCCAGGAGAAGAAGCTGATCGGCAAGTACTTTGAGGAGATCAGCCAGGACACCGGCCGCGTCTGCTACGGTATTGAGGACACGCTCAAGGCGCTGGAGCTCGGTGCCGTGGAGACGCTGATCGTGTTCGAGAACCTCGAGATCACGCGATGGGTGCTCAAGGACAGCAACGGCGCCGACATCATCCTACACACGACCAAGCAGCAGGAGACGGGCAACCGCGAGAAGTTCCTCGACAAGGCGACCGGCCAGGAGATGGAGATCGCGTCGCAGGAGTCGTTCCTCGAGTGGATTGCCGAGCACTACAAGGACTTTGGTACCGCGCTGGAGTTCGTGTCAGACCGTTCGACCGAGGGCAACCAGTTCGTCAAGGGCTTTGGCGGCATTGGTGGCCTCCTGCGTTACAAGGTCAACTTTGAGCAGTTGGCCGAGGTGGACGACGACGATGACTACTACGACGATTGACAAACTGATTCCCTCGTGAGCAGCGAGGGATCTGTGGCTCAAATGTTTACAACCACGGCTTCCGCCACCACAAGCACCAGCACCACCCCAGTCACCGCCACCCACACCGTCAGCATCGGCCGCGAAAAGGGGGACGAGATCGAGATCGAGACGGGCCGCCACGACGACGATTACGCCGTGGAAGACCGCGCCGGTAGTAGCAGCTCCAACTACAGCCTCAGCAGCAGCCTCAGCGGCAGCAACGGCAGCAGCAACGGCGGTAACGGCAGCAGCCACTACCAGCCATCGTCGACGCCTCGCTCCGGTCACCAAGATGCCCCGACCACGACTACGGCCTCGCCGTCATCGCCGACGCCCGCCAAGCGCCCCAAGCCCCACCGACGGGGTCTTGACTCTGCGAAAGCGGCCAGTGCGGGCGGCGACCGAGGCCACCAGGTGACCCGGCCGAGCCCGCTCCGCTCCATGATGACGGCAACGTAAACTTGAGTCCCAAGAATGAAAGGGTGGGTTCTTACCTGTTTTCTCCGTCACACTCTTCTGGTCCGTCTGCTAACACTCGGCTATAGATGACTATATGCATTTTTTGTTTGGGGATATGTGCGACTGTCCCTTTTAGGGCAGTTTTCGTTTGTGTTGGTGTAGAGGATGAAAAGTTTGTGGAAGAGTTAAAAGTAAAATAAAAAGAAGAAAAACAATAGAAAAACAACAGGAAAACAACCGGGGGAGGGGGTGTGCGGGAAAATCCCTAGCCAACAAGTGAAAGAAGAGACCTAGGATCACACAGGGCCTCAACCCGTCGAAGGAGAGAACTTGTTCTCTACATGTAGTCCTCAACTAGCCAGTTCATTCCCTCGATAAATCAAGAGGCCACCTCGGGGTCTCTTCCTTCGCTTTCTTACTCCTGCGTGAAAATTAAATACTGTGATTGTTACGCGGCCTTGTCAAATGTAGGGCGTAGGGCGTAGGGCGTAGGGTGTAGACACTCTTCTTGTTAAAATGACATGCACAGCGCGCTTGTGGGACGTTTCTGTTGTTCGTTCATACGGTCTGTGTTTTGTGGTAGATTCAGTTTGTCCCCCGTTTATTTCTCCATATTCCAGCAATTAGCTTTGTCGTTGCTAGTTGTCAATTGCGGTTGTGTGAGGGAGACCCACTAAAACTACACAAGTGCCTGCCCTCAGTTCTAACGTGCTTGTCCAGTCGCTGCCCATCCTCCAAAGCTAGCACGCCTTTGTGGTGCCGTTTTTTGTATTTTTTTAATGGACGGCCCCGGTTGCTCTTTCCCCCTCCTCCTCTTTCCTCAATCCGGGCCGCTCCAAGCCTGTTTTTTCTAGACCTCTTTGAAATCTTTAAAATCCGTGCATTCTCTCATTGAAAGGGGTTTCCGTGAGAAGAATCACCAATTGACCGGGCCCTGTCCAATCTCACTCATTCGCCACCTAAATACCCAATATCACAAAACCCCACGATAGAAATGGCACGGCCGGCCGTGGCCTTTCTGGGGCCCGTTGCCTCTTATACACACCAGGTGGGTTCCAAGGCTCTTCCAATGTAGCAGGCAAGAACAGGCATAAGCCAGGGTCGTGCCTTCCCTCCTTTTCAATATTCATCGAAGCTGACTGCTCCCTCCTCGCAAGGCTGCCAAGGCTGTCTTTGCTGGCACAGACAATGAACTGCTACCAGTCGTCACCATCAAAGGTATTTCTCCCTTTCTCTCACAGCTATGTACTAGCATTATCTCGCCTAAACGTCCGCTAACCATTTAGATGTCTTTGAGGCTGTTCGCAATGGCGACGCTGCGTACGGTGTCGTGCCCTTTGAGAACTCCACACACGGCCCAGTGACCTTTACGCTGGCCGGCCTCGCCGACCGCGACGGCGCATATGGCGAGCTGTCTGTCTGCGGCGAGACCTACCTGGCCGTGCACCACTACCTGCTGGGGCGGAGGCAGCAGCAGTCGTCTAACGACACTGGAGTCGATTCGTCTGCCTCCGGCGTGCCCCTGGCGCCCCTCGACCACATCACCCGCATCTACTCCCACCCGCAGGCCTTTGGCCAGACCACTGCCTTTTTCCGGCGGTATTTCCCCAACGCCGACCGCCGGCCCGAGATGATCGATGCCAGCTCCACCAGCCGCGCCGCCGAGCTCGCCGCTGCCGACGAATCGGGTACCAGCGCCGCCATCTCGAGCGCACTGGCCGCAGAGACGTCCGGGCTCGACGTGCTGGCGCGCTGCATCGAGGACCGCGCCGACAACACAACGCGGTTCTACGTGCTCCAGAAGAACCCGCCGCAGGCCCCTGCCACGACGCCGGCGACGACGTGTCCCAAGTCGCTTGTCTCGTTCACGGTGCCGCACCGCAGCCCTGGTGCGCTGGCGGACGTGCTGGAGTGCTTCCGGCGGGCGCGGCTGAACCTGACGAGCATCAACAGCCTGCCGAGCTTGGTCATGCCGTTCCAGTACCTGTTCTTTATCGAATTTGAGCACGGCGACGAGCCCGGGAGCAAAGAGGCAGAAGCAGCAGCAACAGCAGACTCGACATCGACGGGGGAGTCTGCGGACGAGCGAGTGCAACAGGTGCTGGCTGAGGTGGCCAAGGTGGCAGAAACGCACCGGCTATTGGGCACATGGAATAAGCCAGAGCCATTGTTGCCATAGAGGAAGTACAGGTGAACAGAACGGAAAAGAAAAGAAAAAGAAAAGGGTTTTAAAAAATGTCTCAGAAAGAGATCGAAAATTACATGATAAAATTGATATCCTGACTTTTTTATTTTATATCATATAAAATAAAAAATATCAGTAGTAACAAACTTCTGAATAAAACAAAACAATATATATAAATAATGTAAATATACGTCGAGTGATAAAGAATACTATATCTAAATTCGGCATTGTAATTTTTTTTTTTAAAAAAAAACATGCCTTTTGTTTCTTCAAAGTTAATGCGCCGTCGTCAAGTTGAAGCGTGGCGGTTGTCGTAGTTCGGTCTGCCGAACGACTTGGCTCGGTTCCCCACATTTTCTGCAAACCGACCTCACTTCTTACAAGTAAAGCTGTCTGTGGCTTTCTCATAAACAAGAGGCCTCGGCATCCACTCCACGCCGCCCATGTTGCGCTTTTCAACATTTCCCTTTACTCTGGGCCATAGTCCCTAATTACTCTCTCAGACGTACCAGGCATGCTGACAATTTTGCGGTTGCAGGCCCCGAGGGCCCGTCGGTTGCATTCGTATCTCATCGCGAAGTCTGCCATCACAGCCTCGGCGCCGGGTGCCGGTCCGGCATTGTTCCCGATCTCGACCGTTGTATCCCCTTCTCGTGGTCTAAAAACGACCGTCGAGCCTACAGAGCCAGGCCCGCCAGGGGAGGTTTTCTACACCCAGCTCAACGAGGACGAGCTCAACAAAGGCCTCTTGCATGAGACCAGCCTGGCCCGCGCCAGCAAGCCCTTCAATGTCGAGTACCTCCGCGAGAGCATGTCACGCAGGCCGCACCGCGCTACCTACGACCACCTCTCGCCGACTCACTCGCACCTGCTCAACATTGCTCTTTACGATGTGCTGCCGCGCAACGCCCAGGCCGGCGCGATCCCCGACCGCCAAGAGGGTGCAGCCAACGCCGTCCTGAACCGCTTCGCCCTGCCCGCGACCAAACCCACAGCTGGAGCTACGGCTATTGACCACACGTGTATCTTGCCGGCAGGACACCACCTCGTGTACTACCCGCTGCAGCGGCCCATCTCACTGCTGGAACCGGACGGCACGGACCCGGCGCAGTCGCCGGGCGTGCCCTTTGTGCGGCGCATGTGGGCGGGCGGCTCGCTGCACTTTCAGCAACCGAGCCAGATGGTGCTCGACGGCCAGCGCACCGTGTGCGTCGAGGGCCTGGACACGAAGAACATGGTGATGCGGGGCGGCCCGGGCCGCGAGAAGATTTTCGTCGACGTGGTGCGGCGGTACGGTGCGGGCGTCGCCAACCTGGACAGGACCAATGCGAGCCAGGACCAGGTGCTGGGCCTGGAGAACCACGTTTGGTCGGAACCAGCCTTTGAGGAGAGGCGAACGCTCGTGTTTATGCGGGCCAAGGACGACGTTCCCGAAGGAGCCGGCGCCGAGGTGGCGAAGCCCAGAGCCCAGGAGGAGCGGGTCATCAGAGGTGAGTGAGGGAGGGAAGGGATAAAAAGAGAATACAAAAGTTTATTTGCTGACACGAGTTGCCCCAGCCACCCGGATACCACAGTACTCATTTTCCTTCACGCCCACGTCCACGCTGCTCTTTCAGTTCAGCGCCCTCTCCTACAACGCCCACGCCATCCACCTCGACGTCAACTACTGCCGCAACGTCGAGGGCTACCGCGACCTGTTGGTCCACGGCCCGCTGACTCTTGTGCTCATGCTGTCGGCGCTCCGCGGCCAGCTGCACGAGGTCGTCCAGGCGAGCGCAGGCACCGGCCGCCAGGCGATGCCATACCGCTACATCCGCAAGTTCGACTACCGCAACATTGCGCCGCTGTACGCCAACGAAAAGCTCAAAGTGTGTGTGCATCGCAATGCGCAAGACCCCAACCGCGATGGCCAGCGTAGAGGGTTCTCCAAGTGGGACGTGTGGGTCGAGAACAGCCGGGGCAGCATCTGCGCGCGCGGCACGGCCATTACGTGTCCCGACACTCACGAGCCTACGACGAGGAAAGCCGAACGGCCAGCCAGCGAGGACGACGAATGGGACGACGAGTGGTACTACGAGGAATAGTATGCTTAAACACGTAATGATAGATGGCAACGAAGAAAGTTAAGAATAATTATCCAAGTAAAACATTAGAGGTATCGTTCGAAATGCTATGCATCTATGATGTGGTATGCCCAAATTATGATCCCGGTCTCAGTTCGCCTGAAATGCCATGCCTTATAGTAAACCAAAAAAGAGGGGAAACAGCCTCCCAAATACCCAGTAACAAATCCAAAAGAAATCCAAAATGAGTGAAATGTCCAAAGAAAGGGCAAGAAAATACAGTAAGAAAACAAAACTAAGGCGACGAGTTGGGTGGTTGCCACAAAACGGCATCCTACGACTCGGTGCAGATGACATACTCGGTGCCATCCTCCATCGTAAACTTCTCCAGAATTCTGGACAGATCGGGCTCGGTGAAGAAGGCCTTCTCGAGGAACGCGCTATCTAGCGTGCTCTCAATGGTCGTCTCCGATGCAATCTTGGGCGTCTTTGGCAGATCCCAGCTGAGGCCCGAGCCGTCGACAGGGCTGTTGAGGGCCTCATCGTCCTGCGGCACACGGTACGGCATGTCCTCCGTGATCTGCGGCGTCACCATGGTCGAGTTCACGGGCGGTTGCCGCGCAAGGGTGTTTGCCGTTCCGCCAAGCGACGACGATTGCTGGGCGGAGGACGATTGGTCTAGAGCTTGCTCGTCCACCTGGTCTAGCATGTCCTGCTCCTCCTCCTCCATGGGGGTCGTCGTGAACATGACGCCTTCAGGCATGCGGAGCTGGAGGCTCGGCCAGCCCCGCTCGCCGCACGTGTCGTAAGCCTCGTCCAAGTCGAGGACACAGCCTGTATCCTGCTGGAGCTTGGCCATGTTGCGTGACATATACGACATAATTTCCGCGGCGGCCGTCTCGATTTCGTCCCGGAGAAGCGCCTTTTGCCGCTCCAGGCCAGGGTCGACAACGGGGCCGGAGGGCTTCTTCTTGTGCTTGGAGCTGGTAGGTTGTGTCGGCGATGGTGGTGGCGGGATGTCCTTAACGCAGTGCTTTAGCATCTCTTCAAGTTCCTCTGGCGAGAACGGGTACACGAGGAGAGTGTTGTTGGTCTCGAGGCTTTTTGCCATGTAGCGCAGGCTGGTGGCGTTGAATCCGTTGTCACCACAGTCGAGGTACAGGAGCGTCTTGTTGGCCTGGACGGCCGTGCCCAGCGTGCCCGTGCTGTCGTGCAGTCTCTGGTTACGCACGCGAAGGTGCGTAAGCGTCTTGTTGTTCGCTAGGCCACGGAGGGAACGGCCGAAGCCCTTGCCCAGCTGGCCATCGTCCAACTTGCCGCAGTAACCAGAAATGTCAAGATAGCGGACAGACTGGTTCTCCTCAAAGAAGCGCTCCAACGCCTCAACTGTGTTGTCGCTGCAAGCATCGTCGGTCACTGGAACCGGCGCAGTACCAACCAGGCTCAGGTAGTCGATGAACGGATTCGAGGAAAGGGCGCTCATGAGCTGGATGTATTTGGCCTCATCCTGGAACTCGACCATGTTCAGATGCAGGCCAAACCGACCGCCCCAGTTGTGTCCGAGAGCTGCGACGAAGTCTTCGATGCCATCCTCGAGAGGGTTGCTGCTGAGGTGGAGGTGGATGTCGTACAGGCCAGCCATGGCATTGAAGATGCGGCCAGCGTGGTTGCCGGTGATGCCGCAGTTGTTTAGGACCAGCCGCCGGAGAGAGTAGCCGTAACCGCCGTTCTGCATCGAGGCCTGGCGTGCCGACAAGGTCTGCAGGAACGTCTCTAGTGCGTCGATGGAACTCTCGTTCAGTTTGAAGTTGGAGATATCCAGTTCCTCGAGATACTCCAGGCGGTCGAGGACCTCGAGCGGCAGCAGTTCACCCTCGAGCGTGCCCGTGATGCAGCTCGACAGGTTGAGTTGTCTCAGGCTGCCAACCGATTCCATAAACTGCTGGATCAAAGCTGCTGGGGCGCGGCCAAAGTTCTGTGAGACATCCAGCACCTGGAGTGTCCAAGCAGATTG
This sequence comes from Sporothrix inflata, assembly GCA_021396225.1. Lineage (NCBI taxonomy): Eukaryota > Fungi > Ascomycota > Sordariomycetes > Ophiostomatales > Ophiostomataceae > Sporothrix > Sporothrix inflata. Next base: position 128,823 of record WNYF01000039.1, on the reverse strand, counting down.
GGAGAGTGCCTGGAACAGCATTTTCATGGACTGGTCAGACAAGCCACAGCTGGCCACGTCGAGAGCTTCCAAACTGACGGCTTCCTGTCCCGGGGCAATGGTGCCGTCGAGCTGATCGCCGGATGAGGGGGTGATACACCCAGCTATACCATGTGTTAGTCTTTGATGTCGTGATGTCTATCAAATGAATTTCGGTAAGGAATAAAACATACCAAGGCTCTCAACGTCAACATCCCCGAGGTGGCAACCCCGAAGGATAAGGCGGTTGCAGCGAGTCAGGCCGGCGGCTAGGAGGTTCATGATAGGAACGACAAACTGGACGCTGCGGCTGCTCGCATCGCCAACCCTTTGGAGGGCTGGCAGACAGTTGGTAAAATCAATCTGCCGGATCTTGCCCGAAGCGAACGCCAGGGCGTGGAACTCCTGGTGAAGAATGCTGGCTTTTTGCACCAGGGACGTTTCGTGAGAGGTCAAACAGACTCCTAAATTGAGGGGGCGAAGGGGCACAAAGTGTTAGTAAAAGCTCCAAAGTCAAAAGGTTCTAAATCAAGGTACTAGTGTTCACTAGGAAGGCCTCACCATTGCGACTCATGTAAGCGACGTTGCCCTTTCGGGAGCTATCAAACTTGTCCAAGAGACTAGACAGGTCCACGTCACAAAAGGAGAGGGACTTGAAGTAGTCGTTGTACCGCAGGGCGCGCAAGATGGCCAGAAGCTGCAGGTCAGTGTACACTCCCTTTGTCGAGGAAAGCACACGGAACTCGGGAGCAAAAGGCGTACGCCAATTGATTTCCCAATCCACAGGGTTGCACCGATAGGCAGCATAGAAAGCAGAGAGGGTTCTTTGGAAACCACCAAAGTCCTCGCCTGCAACAATGTGCTGTGGGGTGGGGAGGCCCGCGACGTGGAACACCTCTTGGATCTGCCACTGCGTCGGCCAAGCCGGCTTCAGGAACTTGTCCGCCTTGGTGAGCGTCAGGATGATGCGGCGGTAGTGGCGACTCGACAGCTCGAGGCCAACAGGGCTCTTGAATGGGTCCCGGAACCGCATGGCAAACCGCTCGTCGCGGGAGGACCAGTCGGCCGCAAAGGACTCGAGCGTGACGAGGCCGCAAGTCTGGTATTTCATCTCCAGGGCAGTCGACTGCACGGCGGAGGCTCGGCTGATCTGGATGAAGAAGCACAGGTTGACACCGACGACCAGGTAGTGGGACGACACGCCTTCGATTTGGCCCTTCTTGAGTTGCTTGTCGTCTGACTTGGATTTGATACGATCGGGAGCGTTCCGGTAGACGACAGGGAATATTTCGGGGATGGTGTTGGTGAAGCCAGGCTCTTCCGCCTTGAAGATCTTGCGGATGCACTCCTCTACTTCGTAGTAAACGCGCGAGGCATCGGGTTGGTCTTGGTTGCGGATCTTGGCCATGGAGGCAAGCATGTCCAGGTAGTTCTCCCGGTCACGACCGTCTTTGAAGTAGATGGTCGTGCTGCAGGTAGCAATGGCAGGGTATGGCATGCGCCACCAGATCTCAATGCCAAAGGGGGCACGCAGGGTATCGGCGCGGAAAACGGAGATGATGGCGTGCAGGGGAATAACATGGACCGGGTCGGCGGGAGGCAGCATGGAAGACGGCTTGGACGTCGTGGCGCTGTCCGGGCTCTGGGCTGCAACATCGGCCAGCTGTGGCAGAGCGGCAAAAGCATCAGCCCGAGTCTTAAAGATGATGATGTAGTCAGCGGTGGCCACGAGGTAGCTTAGCCGGTTCTTGGAAGACTGTGATTCGGGATAGTCGAGCGAGGTGTGCATCTCGACGGGTTGGATTCGCCAGTCGATGACGTTGCTCGAGGAGCTGCCGCTCATGGTGGTCGAGGCCCGGGACACGCGGCTAAAGACGTCTGAGCTGGTCGAGCCGCGGCGGCTGTTCAGCTCGTGGCTGGACGATATGCGCTTGTGTGACTTGCGGAGGACCTTGCGGGGGAACTGGGACATGAACTGCTGTTGCGGCGAGGAAGATGACGGTGTCGTGTCGGGCGATGTGGCTGCTGTGGCCATGGAGGTGGTGGATGACGCAGCCGACTGGCGGATCGAGGAGGTGGAGCCACGGCTGAGCGTCCGCATAGCTCGTGGCATGTAGCCGTGGAAGAAGCCGCTCTTGTTGCTGTCGATGGAGCTTGTGCGAGAGTTGGCTGTTAAGCCGGTCACATCATTATGTGACTTGGATTTGCTGATGGCCGCGGCAGATGTAGCTGCATTTGATCCGTTGGTTGTGTTCGTCGATACGCTGGAGGGGGAGATGGGCGAGACGGGTGCGATGGGCGTAAACGTGAGCGAGGGAGCAGACGGCGGTGGCATACTGGCCTGCTGCGTGCCATTGTTTCTTTTCCGGCGGAGGATATCCATTGTGTGCGGTGTGTGGTGTGCGAGGTGTGAAAGAGGCCGGTGATGAAAGATGTCGATGTTTGTTTGGCCAGATTCGACCTGTGAAGCAGATGGCGAAAGCTTGAGTGGGCAGCCCACGCTTTTTGTTGTCGATGCTCTCCAATCGGGTCTGCTGAGTGCGGAGGCGATAAAGAAAGGAGGTGGGTCGTTGTTGATGCAAGCTGTTTTGGAGCTTGGGATCGCCGTCAGTCAGCAACAGAAGGCCGGAGTAGGCGCCAAAGCAGGTATTTTCCAGGTATTTTCCGATGGAGACAAGGAATCGAATGACAAGATCCAGAAACAAAAGAAAGGAGGGGTTTCGGAACAGTGGAGGGAAGAAGGCGAAAGTAAACAAAATAGAATAAAAATTAAGAATAGTGGCCGATGCAGCAAAAGATGGCGATCGGTTGGTTTTAAGAAAAAATGTCGAAAAGATGACGAGACGAAGAGAAAAGCGAGAGACAAGACGAGAGTCACAAGGAGACACCGGGTAACGACCGTGTGGCAGACAGACCGAGCAGAGAGCAGAGATACAGACTTAAAAGAGAGAAAGTTGTGAAAAGAGAAGAGAAGCGAAAGATGGTCGGAGAACGCTACTCGACACAGGCCCAAGACATCAGTGGCATGGAACGACGAGGCAAACGAGAGACGGACAAGGTGGACAGAGACGAACAGAAACGAACGACAAGGCCGCAAGGAGGATGGTTGCCCTGTCCGTCAAATGTCTGACAGACGAGCCCGCCGGGTTTTCGTTTCTTTTTTTCTTGCTTTTTTTTTTATTGAAAGAAAGAAACTCTCTTTCTCTTCTGAACCGGCCGCCAGTCAGGGCAATGGTTGGGGGAAGAAGGCTTTGTCAAATCCGAGTCAAGTGTCTCAGCCGCATTGCGGTGTCCGACGTGGTGCCAAACAAGATCAAGTGAGACCCGGCCGGAAACAGAAGACGATAGGCGGGTAGGCTGGACAGCAGCAGCAGCGTGGAATTCGGGGGCCACGCGAGCCTGGGGAATGGTGTGAGAGGGGGAGGGTGACGAGGGGAATAGAGAGCGAACAGACGAAAGACGAAGGAAAAGAAAGAAAAGAAAGTGAGGTTATTCAGAAATCAGACGACGCCCAAGAAAAAAAAACCAGCTCCTGGGATTCTGGGAAGGAACACAACACACACACAGCTGGGCAGGCCGATAATAATTTAACCCTTTGCAATCGAGGAGCGCGAAAAAGCAGGGAAGGTGCACCTCAGCTGTCGGTGTGCTTGCCTTGCATGGGTTGTAGTTTCCTTGTTTTGGTTTAGTGCCATCGAAGCAACCCATTAGCGCAGGTTACATCCAGCGCTTTACGAGGTTTTTGGATTTAAAGGCAAGAAGGCGCCTTGGGGTTATGGGGGGAAGGGGGCAGTTGCGTGCATCTCATTACGAGGTCAAGCAGATCCAGGGAGGGGACGAAGGAAGGAGCGGACGAGGGGGGACACGAAATGACTGAGGTAGGGAAAGAGCGATGAAAGATGCTCGTAGTGTCTGCTAAAAAACGAAGAACGTGGATGTTCACCAAACGGCCAACTGGCGGGAACGGGCAGGAGAGCCATCTCGGTGCCCGCCGATCCATTTCCCCTTTGCCCTTGAAGGGAGATAATGAGGCGGAAGCGACGCCATCCGGCACGATACAAAAGTACGCTACACTAGAGGCCACAGTTATCTCTGATGGTATTCTGTATTCTGTGCGACTGCGAATATGGCGGTCCGCCACGGGAGTCGTAGATAGTCTCGATAGTGCTGTACTACGAGGCGATCGCTTCCGCAAGTTGGCGTCGAAATGCTCTAAATGACGGGCAGCGCCAGGACGCGATCTCCGGCCAGCGGTTTTCGTTTCTTCTAGGTGTAGTTTGGCGCAGTCCTTTTCGTGCTATTTGTTTTCTTCGTGTTTTCTTCGTGTTTTTATTTGTATATATTTTTTCTGGTTGGCACACAACTGGTGGGCACTACAGGTGGGCAGCCGATGATGTTATCGTCTGCTTCTTCCATCCTTCTCACAGCCCCAGAGGGGCATTGGCCAATAGGATGGGCGCGGGGGAGCAAGAAAGTACAAAAGGCCCAGAAGACAAGCCACCAAGAGTTCAGAACAGCCAATCAGACACCCTGTCGGCGTGACCTGGCCTCCTGGTCCAGCTGGAAAGCCCAGCCCAGGAGGCATGTTTGGCCACAATGGACTCCGCTGCGTTCGGCGGACTTTCTTGGTAGTGTAGTTTGCTGGGCTTGCTGGGCGAGCTGGGTTTCTGGTTTTCTTGGTAGTCGTGGCGACCGCTTTCGTCGTGCTCTGTCAGGAACCGACTGGAATTCTTTTGTCTCAGAGGCCAAAGTGCTTGCCGCAACACACCAAGGACGAGCAGCCGACTCTTGCCCGATTAAGTAATGCCACTCATTCATCGTCACTAAAGCAAATAGAGAAGGGAAACAAGCATTCAACCTCCACGCCGAGCATGTGTCTTTGGTGATCTGATGTGCTCTCGCTCATCGACGTTTGGTTCCTACGTTCCTACGAGTACGACGCTGCAAGGCCCCACAAACAGGACAAAACCTGGCGGGCTGCTGATACGACGTAATAGGGTGTAATAATCAGAACGTGTCGGTACACGAGCAAGATGGAGAACAGGGAGACTGGAGAACAGCATGGCCATGCATAGTGCGCGTCTTATGGGGGCATTGCGTCGTTGTGGGCCTATTCTTGTGCTCTGGTGGGTATCTGAGGAGGAATAGGGGGTGGCCAAGCAGAGAAGCGGAGACGGAAAACGAGAGGAGCACAGAAAGGGCTCCGTATTATTTGTATTTTGGGCACGGCGTAGAGCGTGGCCTAGCCAAGCCACGATGCTCGATGCTCGATTCATGAATAGTTCCGCAGCTCTTACGCCGTATTCATAGCCCAAACTCTGGGGTCTTGGCGCAAGATCCGTCGGTATTTTCTGTTTAGCATCGTGGAGCCACGTCCTTTTCAGCTGGCGTTGCCAGATGACGCCGATTCGCGTGTTTCTTTTTTCTTCTTTTTTTTTCTTTTTTTTTCTCCTGCTTTTTCTTCTTCTTGGGTGGCACTTATTTTTCGTCGATGTTTGTGTGCTTTGTTTGTTTACGGGGCATAATGTTTCGAGCCGCGTGTTCTTTATCCTTTCTACAAACATATTCGTCTGAACACGCGCACATCGCCGATATTGGCCGTTTCTGAATAACGACCAACGGCCTGTTTCTGGATGACGGCTGCTGTTTCTCGTCCTCTGCCTTTTGCCCTTCTGCCCCTTTTATTTTATTTTGTGCCGATTCCCTCTCACTTTGAACCCTGACCGGAGAATTCTTCGTCTGCGCACGAAAATGGCCCAAGGCTGAGTGAGGGCGAACGGCTAATTCGGATCATCTCGTGCGATTGTGTGTGTGCGCTCGTGCCAGGAGGGTGAGCGAAAATGGGGTGTGGGAGACCGGCCACCCATACTGGCTCGTATCTGTCGCAAGCCTGTTGCCCGTGTGCGACTGTAAAATGGCAGGGTGAAGGCACGAGAACGGCTCCGTACGAACAGTCACGCTCATGCTCTCACCCGCGAGTCTCGTAAAAAAGGCATCGTATGAGAAAAAAAAGAGCGAGAGGAAAAATGATAAAATCGTGAAAGAGACCGAAAGACCCACGTCCGCGGACTGCAATGTTTTGTTTCACAGGGGGTGCGTCGCTAGCTCTCGTTTATCGCGCAAAGACGCCGGCGAAGAAGAAAAAAACACGACGACGACGATGCCGGGCGTAGCGAACGGACGGACTCGTTTCTATTTTTTGTTTCGATCTGCCCTTGCCTAGTCGCTTTTTGGTCTGTTTTTGGAATTACACGGAGCAGTCCGTATTTTTCGGTCTTTATTTAGTTTGGTGGAAAGTGATGAAGAATTTAATCTGTATTCCACGTCAGCATTTCTATTTTATGATTCATTTTTATTTCTATTTACGATGAGTCTGTTTTCATATTCTGTTCACGACCTGTCTCTGCTCACATACGTCGATACTTCCTTCTTCTTCTTTGCTCGGAATTCTGGTTGTCGTCCCTGCGCTCGTGTTTCGAAACAACTCGCCGGGAGCGACGGCGACGTGGATGAATACAAGAGCCGATACGTCCGTTGAAGAAACCAGTACGTCGTGAAGAGATGAAAAGAACCAGTAGGATTGGAAAGAAGAAAAATAACATGGTTTTTCAAAATGGCAGCACAAACAGATTTCGGCACCGGCCATGGCCCGCAAAAGCACATGCAAAACAACAGGCCAAAGATGATGTAAAAAAAAAAAAGTGTGCCAAGTGGTAGTAATCACAGATCTGCCCGATATCACGATGGCCACCAAAAGGGCACAAAACACCTGCTATGTATCTTGAAATCAAACAAACAATTGATAGCAGCCGGCCAGCTTTCTTCCCGAGTTCCTTCTGCTTCCCGGCTTCCCTTTTTGCCACCGATGGGGTCCCAGCGGCTGCATCGAAACGCGGCGGGTTTCAGGATGGCAGGCCCCCCTTCCCTTTTTGGGGGTCGATTTCTTGTGAGCCAGTAGCCTTTTCTTCTTTTTTTCATGGTCGTATGCCAATCGTCCCACGGTGCACGTCCGCCTGGGCTTCCCGCCTTCGCCGCTTTACTTGGTTGCATGGCATTTTGTTTCTTCGTTTCTGGTTTCCTATCCCTGTTGTCTGCAAGTTCTGGTCGGCGTCCTGCTTTTGCCTTTCGTCGGTCTACCACGTATTCCATCATGGGGTGCATTTCTCATCCTGTCTCTCCCCTGTCCTCTGTTCCCTGTAGCGCTCCCCTCTCATCTTCTGATATCACTGATCGACAGCCGCCGAATAGCTTATGTGATTGGCTGCCTGGAAGCATAAATCGCTCCCCATCACTGAGATCCACGACTGCTCATCATCACATCTCGTCACCCTCCATGCGGCGGTTCTACCACTCTTCAACACTCCTCACATGCCTGACATTCCAAGCGCCGACCCATCTTTCACTTCATCGTGTCCGTGTCGGCCGTTTCTTATTTCGCCTGCCATCGCCTGCCATCGCCTATCGTCAACCATCGCCGGCTTTCGCCTGCTCTTCCTTCTTGAACAGTCTGCGTGTGCCTCGGGCACTTCCCGTGCCCCGGCCTCAATCTATCAGACAATATCGAGCGGCAAGCGCATCCCTCACACTCCCCCAAAGTTCATTTCGCGTTGAATGCGCCGCCAGGCACCACCAGGCACCTCATAACCGCGACACACCCGACGATAAACCACAGCACTTGACTCACGATAGGAGACCCTGTCCGTCGTCCCCCGCCGGAAGCATGCATCGTCATGATCGCCAACAGGGTCCTCTGCCCTCCCCTCCTGCTGTGCAATTTCGGGCATCGAAAAACAAACGGCTTTTTGTGCCTTAATTTCTCTCGTTTATGCTTTCCCTTACCCTTCGTCCCACATCCTCACATTTGTCTCCCACACTCTATCGTAGCCCATCACACTCTCATCCCACCCTCCTTCACGTCATCGCTAGGCCATGCCCGCACCGACTGCCGATTGTCGTTGTCGGCTGCATCTTTCCTGCGAGGTTTTTGCTCTGTGTAAGTACTTGTATTTTGTGCTGTGTCTATTCTCGTCTGCAGACGGCCGCTTGCGTTGGCGGCGTATTTACCGTATCTTCCGATGTCACGATGCTCGTACGAACACACCCGATTTCTCTGATGTGACACCCTCGTGGCTCACCCGGCCCCCAGGCCTCCTCGCCTCTCTTGCAGCCCTGGGTCGTCCCTTTGATCTGCCCGTTCGCGTCACTGCACGGCCTCTCTGCGCGCATCGCCACGTATTCTGTAGTCGCGCTCTACTCGCCGCGTTCCTTTGTTGATCTATTCTATCTATCCGTCTCGTGTATTCTGTACGGAGTGTTCTTTGTTCTTTCTGTCCCCTTTGCAGATGTCCCCCCTTTTCTTCTTCTTTATTTTCTTCCCCTCCCTAGCATTTTTTTGTCTCCTATCCCTCTCTTGTGCGCCCGCCTGCTGTTCTTTTTTGTCCATTCTATCCCTCGTCTAAACTCGTGGCTCTCCCGTCTCCCTCGCTCCTCGCTCTCTTCACCGCAAATAGAAAACGACAAAATCGTATCGTGTCTATCCTACGAGTAGTCCTGCGTAGACTCTGGTCCGTCATCCAGCAATCGTCATTGTTTACCTCAACTTTGCATGGCCTCCCGGAACCATTGGACCCCTACGTTAGCACACGGCAGCCAGCGTGTTTCATGAACTCAGCGCCAGTGGCGAGCTAACCTTGGATTGCCCACCCCAAGGGCTCGCCATGTGGATGGCGTACATGCGACCAGTTTCGCACAGCGAGGCTATTGGGGGTTACAGTGGACGACCGCGCTAACGAGGCAGGCGAGACAGGCACAAAGACTTGCGAAAGCGCCCGTCGTTGGTCCGTGCGCGCTTGCACGTTTCACACCAGCTGCCGCCCGACAGGAAGAAAAGAAAATAGGACAGCTGGTTCTTTTTCTCTCATGGTGTGTCTGAAGGGTACAACCGACGGGCCAATCGCAAGCTGCAGACGCTCTTTTTACCGCGAGGGTGGAATGGAACAAGGAGGCAAGAGAGAGAGAGAGAGAGAAAGGGACAAAAAAAGAAAGAACGAGTGGTCGTAGATGACAGCCGACAGAAACGGGCAGGAACAGACAGAAACAAGAGTTGCTCCTTCCAATTCCCGTTCTTCCATAGTGGCCACGTACCAAGTACCCTCTGTCACTTATCGCACTCGTTTCCGCACGGCAGCTACTGTACTTTAGCATGCGCTCTGCTGATAAATATGGATTGCGGGTTCCTGGTCACTTTCTCTCCTTTGTTTCTTGTTATTTTGAGTATTGACATTGAGGCGCTGTCCTGACAGTGCCTGGATGGGCGGCTCCATGGGTCGAAAAGCGGTCGATGAAAGGGAGATTTTAGGGCGATTTGGGGGCGTTTTCTCCTAAGGCGCCGCACGTTGCAGAAAACGCACCCAACGGGCTGGCGTCCATGCTCTTTCTCTGTATGGAGTATGAAGTACGGAGTATTATCATGTCAGATGGTTCCGTTCCAAGGCGCCTGGACCTGGCCTAGCCCAACCAGCACAGCCAATCCACGCCCGTCTCGCTGCACCAAAGGGAAAGAGCGCCACGCTAAAATCTGAAGCAGGCGCCCCTCCTTCCCCCTTTCCCAAGACACGAACAGCAGCGAAGAAGGGAAGGAGCAAAGAACACCACTCGGCCACTCATACCGTCGTAATTGGGGACCCAGCGGAGCCGTTAGGCTAAGGGGTTGCAGGTTGCAGGACGTCCCTGTTCTGTCCAGTCGAAAGAAGCAAAGAAAAGGGTCCCCCAAAACCCACAGAGAAAGAGCGACCGACAGGCCAGGGAAACAGCCTCACCTGCAGTGCCCAGAGACAGCGAGCTCCATATCTCCTTCATGCTCCACTTTCCCGCACACACTGGGCGTTTCTCCATTGCCATCGCCAACTCCTCCTCTCGACACATTCATCGCGGGCGCCTGTCGACACACCCCGATGAGTTGACTCTACAAGTAGACAACCACCACCGCCTGCCCAGTGCTGCTCCTGCTTCTGTCTGGGGTCGTCAACGGGACACCGCATCGCCATTTGACAGCGTCCCGGTTGTGTAACGCGTTCTCGCCTCTGTCTCCCCCCTTTTCGTCCTCTCCCAACGCCGACTTTCTCCTTTCTTTTCCCCCGTCTCGTTTCTCGTCGTCTTGCTCTCTCTTTTGTCTCCTCTTTGCACTCGCCCCCCTTCGAACCTCACTTGTCTCCTCGTCTGTTCGTTTCTCGCCTCTCCTCCAGTAGACACATATCCCCTTCTGCTGGATCGCGGTCCTTGCCTCGCGGCAGCCACTCGCACACACTTTTCCCCCCCTTCTGCACACCCTGCGGAGAACACCCTGCACCCTCGTCCGTTACCCCTGTTCCATTCAACCCTTCCCTTCTATTTTTTGTCGCCTCCAACCCTGGTCTGCACCCCTCCCCTCCTACTCCTTCATCTTTTCCTCTCCCCCCCATCTTCCTATTTGAAACCCGGTGCGCCCACGCCTGCCCTGCTTTTCTTCGCCGTACGAAGTAGTCTGCTCCTGCTGGCCTTTTCCATTTTGTCTCTTGACCAAACCGCACGCACGCCCGCTTGGCCTGTCTGTGCCCTCAGACCACGATCTCGCGCGACTGGGCTGACGTTCGCGTTTTCTCTCTCTTTCCATCGGTCTCTCTTCTTTCGTTTCGGTCAGAGAACCACACGAGAGACGCGTCGACGAGAACGGCAAAAACGAAGACACACGCTTTCCATATTACAAATACCCATAGACATCACCAAAGTCCGCCGGCGGCCAACACTGCAAGCAAACGAGGCAACACACAGATACATTGACGATAAACCCGACGAAGGAAAGAAGCAGCGGATCGAGCTGCCTTTCTCCTTGCGAGAGGACTTCTTGACAGACAGCATTCAGAGCTTCTGCACCATCTTTTCCCTCTCTTTCACCCACACACCACATACCACACAAAATGGCGATGCTCGCAGCAAAGTCGCCATACCCGCCAAATCTCGGCGGGCAGGTGTCGGCGGGCCTCGTCTCGGGCCTGCCGACGCCCTCCACAGTCTATGCGCCCACCCGGCGAGTCTTGATCGCACCGGCCGCAACAAATCAGTCCTTTGCCAGCCCAACAGACTCGGAATTCTCCGACTCGGACGGCCCCGACTCCGTCAAGAACTGGGACGAAGACCGTGTGTGTGAATACCTCCGCAGCGTCAAGTGCGGCGACTACGAGAAGATTTTCCGGAAAAACCACATCAACGGCGAGAACCTCCTCGAGATGGACAAGGAAGTCCTCAAGGAGATGGGCATCGAGAAGGTCGGCGACCGCGTTCGCCTCTTCCTCAGCATCAAGAAGCTGCGGACAAAGGCCTACGCAAACCAAAAGAAGCGGAATAGGGTATGTCACTCTCCTTGTTTGCGTTGCTTTCCTTGCTTTCTTTACAGTTCGCAGTTTTGCTCTTCACCTATTTGCTTTCTGCTTTTGTACTCCCGTCATGTTCCATTTCCTTTCCTCTTTCAACCCCTACCTGGTGTGCTCCTCCCCCGTTCTCCCTCTCACACGTTCAATAGGAATCGTTTGGCGGTTTGGACATCCAATACGTCCCCTCATCGGGCTCACCCCGCCTCGTAAATTCTGGCCGCTCTGCCCTCCCTACCCCGACCGCCAACAAGCGGTACTCCCGCCAGGTCGACCTTTCCTCTCTAGCCCTCGAAGGCATCGGTGCCAAGTCCTCGCGCCCAAACTCCCCTCCCTCAAGTGCCGAACAGCTGCGCTCCGCGCGCCCAGGCAGATATCCGACTCCAAGCCAGGCATATTCTGGCCAGGCGACGGCTACAGCCGTAAGCCGCTTCCCCGCCCCTTCCCCGGACTCTGCACCTGCACAGTCGTCCAGCCGTCTGGTAGTGGCCCACACTCGCAACAACTCTAGCATGGATGGTTCTCTGATGGCTGCTCTACCACAGAACCAAGACGTGATCCGCGTGATCTCGACCGGTGGCGTAACCAAAGTCGTCAAGATTGCCGATTGCAAAACCTGCGAAGAGGTCATGCGCGTAACGCTGCGGAAGTTTGCCCTCCGGGAAGACCACGAACGCAATTACTGCTTCTGGGTCTTGAACGGCGTCGACCCGAACCCCCACCAATGCATTCGCCTTAGCGATACCGAGCTCTGGCGCATCATCAAGGACCAGAAGCGCCCCGAGAGAAACCGCCTTATCCTCCGCCGGGTCCCCTCCGGCGAGCCGGGCCGCTCCGAGCTGGAGAGAGCCTCTGCTATTGCCATGGAGGAGATACAGCAGAATCACGGCCACAGCCTGCCTACAGTAGAAAAGCGGAGTCAGCTCAAGGTGCAGAAGGTGCTCGGTGAGAGCTGGGACAACTTACAGCACACACAGCCGCCTCTGTCCCCCGTCACATACCAGGACGATCGCGAACGCAACGTGAACAACGCCGCTCGTGATCTCGAGCGTCCGGCGCCCGTCGATACCCTCCGGCCACCTATCCGGAGAAAGGGCGTCTTGAGACAGTTCGGCGGCCTGCGCCCGCCTAGCGAGCTCATTGCCTCGGATTTGACTACTTACTTCCCAGACCACCCGCGCGAAGACATTGACCGAACAGCCCGCTTGTCCATGAGACGGTCGGCCCGCTTGAGCAAGGTTAACAGCCGCCTTAGTGTGGCCAGCAACTTTAGCTTTGCTTCCAGCATCCAGGACGCTCCCCCCATTCCGACCATTGCCGACAGCTGGCTGAACACCGCAGGCCAGCTGGCCAAGGTCCAGCAGCGGGACCAGCGCAGCATCCGTGCGCCCCATGCTTACCGCGACTCCGTTGCCTCGTCCATGCTAGATACGCTCCAGGAGGAGCAGTCGCCCATGGAGCCCAACCGTAAGTCGTACGTCTCGTACGCCGACAGCGGCTCCGACACGGCGGCCGTCAGCATTACGGACCCCGATGGCAACCTCATCCGCCACAGCTTCTACGACGAGACAACTGGTTCCGGCTCGAGCTCGCTCAAGGAGGTCAGCCAGGCTCTGGATGCCGACGGTGAGGGTGCCGACGAGGAGCTGCAGAGCTTCCTTGCAGGCGAGTCCTGGGACGAGAGCAAGTGGATGAAGGGTGCTCTTATTGGTTCCGGCTCGTTTGGTTGCGTGTACCTCGCCCTGCACGCTGTCACGGGCGAGTTGTTGGCTGTCAAGCAGGTCGAGGCACCGGCGCCTGGCGCCAACGGCCAGATCGACTCGCGCAAGAAGAGCATGATCGAGGCGCTGAAGCGCGAGATCAGTCTCCTGCGCGATCTTCGCCACCCGAACATTGTGCAGTACCTTGGCTGCGGCTCCTCGACCGACTTCCTCAACATTTTCCTCGAGTACGTGCCCGGCGGTTCCGTGCAGACGATGCTCAACTCATATGGCGCGCTCCCCGAACCGCTCGTGCGCAGCTTTGTGCGCCAGATCCTGCACGGCCTTTCGTACCTGCACCAGCGCGACATCATCCACCGTGACATCAAGGGTGCCAACATCCTGGTGGACAACAAGGGCACTATCAAGATTTCCGATTTCGGTATCTCCAAGAAGCTCGAGGCCACCAACATCCTCAACGGCGCCAACAACAACAAGAACCGGCCGTCCATGCAGGGCTCCGTTTTCTGGATGGCGCCCGAGGTGGTCAAACGGACGAGCTACACGCGCAAGGCCGACATTTGGTCGCTGGGTTGCCTGGTGGTGGAGATGATGACGGGCACGCACCCGTTCCCCGACTGCACGCAGCTGCAGGCGATCTTCAAGATTGGCGGCAGCAAGGCGGCGCCGACGATCCCCGAGGATGCCAGCGAGGAGGCCAAGCTCTTCTTGAGCCAGACGTTTGAGATGGACCACAACAAGCGGCCCAGCGCAGACGAACTGCTGGCCAGCCCGTTCCTGACGCCCATCACATAAGGGATTGAAGCCTTTTTTGTTCTTCACTCTCACTTTTCTTCTGGTCTTTCTTTCTTAAAAGATCTTTGGATCAGAGACTCGCTTTATTTCTTGTTGCTTTTACATTTTTGGTTTTCATTTTGCTTTATATCCTTCCCATATTTCTACAGGACCCTTTGAAACGACGACCATGAGCGCACCTCTTTTTCCATATCACCCCCTTTAAAGACCATTGTTTTTCTATTCAGCATGCGTGTGGAGTTGGAATTCCTAATATACATTATATACACAGCAACATATACAATGGGAACGATTTTATTTGGCAATCCACTACTATGTACCGTGCCGACTTGTGAATGGCCGCTATCTCCCGGTCGGCAGAGAACCCTGTACAATCGCATGATTTTGATATCCTTGCACGGCCCTGACAGCTGCTAGGGCCTGTTTAGGAGCATCCGTGGCCTTTTCGAGCATTGCGCAGCTGTTCACGAACTCTTGCGTTGTTCGGCCCGTAAAAAAAAATCTTAGACGTTTGGTTCGATGTTCCCTCTCCTGAACAAGCGCCAAGGCTGCCTCTAGCAACTTCTTGACAATCTCGGCGGCCTGTTTTGTGCCCTTCAACTGGTTTTTTAGGACACTGTGCATGTTTGCTGCCGTTGCCGTGTTTCTCATAGAGGCAGCTTTGGACTGACTACCCGCGAGGCTCTCTGAAAGGCGCTCCAGAAACCCCGATATGTGGCAGAAACCTTGCCGTTAAAGGAGCTGCTCTTAACCAAGCTGCCTTTGAAGAAGCCGCCGCTAATAAAGTTGCCGTTTGCGCCTTTATGGCGCATATGTAAGCATGGTGATGTACTAATCAACTTATCACGTTAAAACATGTGACAACATGTGTGTAATATCGACCTCACAAGTGTAAATGTACTAATATACCAACAAGTACCATCAATTATGTAGTCATCAAGACAACGGGCAACTAAAATAGGACAACTGACAGTGTGTAAAGACTTCAATAAAAACATACACGAAACCATTCCTTGAAGATACATGATACTGTGAAATTAAAGATAGTGATACTTGGAATTAATAACATTGTAATGTAGACTGATAACGCAATGATGTAGATCGAATCGGAAACCCAGTCAACAAATAGAAAAGAAAGTAGACTGATAAGGGCGTTGTCCACTCACGCTGAGCTTGCTTCTTTTCTCTAGAGACGAAGAGCTTAAGCTAGATCAACAGACGCCTAAATTCTTTACAAAAGTTCAGAATGTGCCTCAAAAATGAAAGTAGATGCTAGTTGCTATATAGAATGAAAAGCTCAATGATAAATAAATATTGTATGCTTGGCAGATAATATTTCGTGTCATTGTATGTAGTTGTCCGTGGGACGATATAAAAGCAACCCCCAACACCATGCTTTGGAAAACCCTAAGAGATATGAGCATCTCTCATCCGTTCGTTACATAGCCCTCTTGATGCCATCTAATGCCAATCAATGGTATTTCTCGCCGAACCTTTGATCTTCTATTCAAGAATACCACACCGAATATAAAACGCCATGTTCCCAGATGCAATCGCTATGCCAATAAAGTAGGTAATCAAGGAAGAAAGAATATGAAGAAGAAAACAGCATTAAACATCGAGCTTAAATCAGAATCAAGCTTAGTCCGACCAGACTAGAAGAAACAAGTGCTGCCAATGCGGCGACGGCGCCGCGGCCAGAAATCGCAGCAACACCGTTCTCTTCGCTGTTGTTGGCCACTAGAGTCAGGCCGGACGTGGCAGCAACGGAATTGGCCACCAGCGTCGCACCGGGCACGCCGGTTGTGCCAGTGCCAATTTCCACGACGCTTGAGGCGGTCGTGTTGAAGACGGTCTGGGCCAGCGAGATCTGGTTATTGTCGAGATCGTAGACAACGTAGGCCGAGCGCAGGAACGTATCGCCTAGGACGTTCGTGCCGCTACCGGCAGGGGCGATGCCAAACAGGCAGGCTGTCTGACCATTCCGGAATGTCGGACGCTTGCCACTGGCTGTGACCAAGTCAAGCACAAGCTCATCCACGCCAACCGTGATCGATGGGCTCGAGAACTGAAACGTCACGCTCGAGTTGGCCTTGTCGGCTAGCGAGCAGGGCACGTACGCGGCACCCTCAGAAGAGTCGTAGGTGGCACCGACCTGGTTGTAGATGGTCTGCACAATGGAGTCGGGCAGGTACGTGAGCGACGAGCCCGAATCCAGCAGAACAGCCAGAGCCATGTTGCTGGCGAGGGTGGCCGAACCAAGCTGGAGGCCGGTCAAGGTGACGAGAAACTCGGAGTAGACACCCGCTTGCTTTTGAACAGGCAGTGTCTGCAGAGAGCCCGAGTATTGTGCCGTATCGACGCCACCAAATAAGATGCTGCCCGTGTCCGCGTCCAGGTCGTTGAGCCAAAGACTGTAGGAGTTGCTCTGAATGACGCCGTCGGCAACCATCTGGGCCGGCAGATTCGGGTAGGCCGCCTTGCCTGCACGGCCTACCTGCACCTCGTTGACAGTGTAGCCAATGCCCAAGATGCCCTGTGAGGACGAGCTGGAGTAGCCGATGCCGAATTGGAGCTTTGACAGCGTGGTCGACCCATTCGTGCCGATGCTGAACGTATCTGTGACGTAGTCGCCGCTGGCACCCGAGCCGTCGACATAGGAGATATTGAAGTAGCTGCCCACGTAGCCGTAGGTTGAAGAGGAGTTGGCCGTATATGTGCCGGCAAAAGCACAGGGTAGTGATGCCCCCTCGCACAGCGCCGAGCTTGGTGTGTTTACCCACAGGTCACTGCTGCCGGTGTCGATATGCAGGCGGAGTGACTGTGCTGGCGTGCCAATGGTGGCATTCACAAAGTAAAGAGTCTCCTCGTTGTCCAGACTGGCTGCCACGGCGGTCGTCCGGCGCCGTAACCGGTCTCGTTGCGCTGGGTTGTTGATTCGTCTCCGCTCGGTAGCCATGCTGATGACCCGCGGAGGGCCGTCTGTTCGTTTTTGCAGGACCAGCCCGTTGGTGACTGCTATTAATGCAGAGGCCAGAGCGGCCAGTGTTGTTGCCGACTTCATGGTGGAAGAGATGTGTGGTGAGAAGGGAAGTGCTTCGGCACGAGGATGAAAAGGAAAGGAATGAGAAATGAGAAAATCGAGATTGAGGACTTATATGGCCATGGAATGCCAGAAGGAGAATAAAGATGGAGGGTAGGATAAGGTGTGGATGAAAGGCGTTGCACCGTAAACAAATGAGGGGATTTGCTGCGTCTTATGAGATCGATCGACGAGTGATGGTAGATGTGACAGGAGGAAACGGATATATATATGGATGCTAAATATAAAACAAAATAGGGAAATAGGAAGAGAAGGGGAAGGGTAAGAGGAAACCGGAGCGAGAGGGCGAGACCACACAGCGGTCGATCGTGAACAAGGAGCAGCGGCAATACTAAATAGGGAATAATAGGAGGAGGGTGAAAGTGAGAGGAAGAGAGAGGGCGGAACTATGTGATCTGCCAAGGCCGGCTGGATCCGCAAAAGGATAGGTTGACGAAGAAGGGGTTTGTAGGGGGAAAGGTGAAGGTGAAGAGAATAAGAGAGAGAAAGAAAAACAGAAAACAGACTGATGTGCAAAGAGAACAAACGGCCAAGCGTCTTGGGAAGTCTTGGGGGGTCTTGTCAATGGGGTCCGCAGGACGTTTATGCGGACTTGGCAGGCGAACAAATGGTTCTTATGGCAGGGACGAGCCAGACACAAGAAAGGGAAAGAGCAAAAGAGGATCATGAGAGTACAAGTACGGAATACAGGTCGGAGGACGAATATAGACGACACTTGTCGGTGTAAACGGGGCACGGGGGGCAAGAGCAGCCCAGTATGCGTACGTGTCTGCGTGTAAGAGGGAAGGAGCCCCCGAGAGGGCCCTCATACGGGCGCGCTTGCGTCACCCAGGAGGGCAAGAGCGATGCAGGCGCATCCACAAAGTGCATATGGGCCGGCCCTCATTGGCGCCTACGACGTACAGACAAGTGTGCAAGCAACAGAGAGCAAACAAACTACGAAACTACGACTACGTAGTTGAGGGGCTTGTCCTGTTTTGCGACGATGTTTGTGCGGACTAGGGTGCAAACGGTGGGCGGACGCACTCCCAGCGAGGCTCAGGCACGGAAGGCGGAGGCACCGGATCTCACACAAGTGTCATGTCA
This sequence comes from Sporothrix inflata, assembly GCA_021396225.1. Taxonomy (NCBI): domain Eukaryota; kingdom Fungi; phylum Ascomycota; class Sordariomycetes; order Ophiostomatales; family Ophiostomataceae; genus Sporothrix; species Sporothrix inflata. The sequence continues at coordinate 110,695 of WNYF01000039.1, read as the reverse complement.
CAGGGCAGGAAGGGGCCAATTTGTGTAAGGCAGGGCAAGAGCGATGGGTATATGGGGGCCACCAGGAGATGGAATCTGAGGGAAAGAGCGGCACAGGAGCTCACGAGAAGACATTAAAACGAAGAAAGAGAATTGGGCCAAGCGTCTCGGCACTTGGCTGGCTCTCTTGGTAATGGTGCCGTGCAATCGACCAACTGTTTTTGTCCTCTCGTGGTCTGTCGCCAATTGCACCAATTTCGCGTGCGCCCTTTCTTCAATCTCCCCCCCGCCTGTCTTCGTTCTTTTCTTTCTTTTCTTTCTTGTCGCTCTCTTTCATTCATCTTTTTCTCTTTCTTGGGTCTGTCCTAACGGCGGCTTGGCCGCTTGGCTGCTTGGCTCTTGGCCTTGCCAGCCTCTCTTGGCCTCTCTCGCCGCTTGGCTGAACTGTCTTGGCCGCGAGTGGTCGTCTTGGTCGTCTTGGACGTCTTTGCGGTTCTAGGGTACGCCATACCGCCGCAGTGGACGCGCGGCCGCGAAGTAGACACTAGCACACAAATGGCTGAGAAAGGGCTGGCCGTTCCTGAAACCCGTGTGTCAAGCAGCCAGACAGCAGCCAACCAGCGGCGACCAGATACTCCCAGCAGCCAAAACAGCCAAAATACCACAAACGTTCACACACAAACAGCCAACCTGCCCGCTAGCCATCCAGCGCCCCTGGTTCCGGATCGGAAATCTGACACGCGGCCGGCGGATCATCACACAGCACCTGCGACCACGCAACGAGCACCAGTGGCCAAAAGCCGGAGAAGGGCAAAAATAGAGACACCTGACGAAACGGCACAGGGCGACAAAGGGACAAAGGGACAGAGGGAGAGAGACCACGTCAAGCCTCGGGGCGCAGCCCGTTTCTCATGCTTCAACGAAGGCAATGCAGCCCATCCGTGGGAGTTGCACATAGCTGCAAATCTATAATTATCGCCAGCCATTCAGCGTTGCGAGCTGTGTTTCCATCTGGTCTTTTTTTGTTCTCCAAACATCCCTCCAACCCATGATTTTCTGGTCCATATTCTCCTTTCTCTTTTTTTTGCGTTCCCTCCTCTTCCTTTCTCTGGTTTCTGTTTCCTCCTTTCCCAGCCTCCTCTTCCCTCTTTGCCTCGTTCTGGTTGTTGTCGCTCTTAACACCGCTCTTAACTGAAAATCCAGCTACGTCCCGGTTTCTCATAGAGTTGGGTAGCGCCCTTGATCGCTACCACAAGGCTGCCGTCAATGGCATTGCCCATCAACAGACAGCCAAGCTCGCCCAGCAGTCTGGGCTGTTTTGGGAGACGGTATGTTGTAAGGTCCATTTTATGTTAAAGTTTGACGTCGAACACAGTGCCGCGGAGCTTGGCGTGAACTAAGCGGAGTTGACCAAATACCAAGTACAAGAAGGTAAACCTGCCCCTTTAGCACTTCCCTCATATTGGCTGGCAAGGATGGCATTCATCATTCTCCGAAAGCTGTCTCTCACGTGCCTCTCCAACGACTCGACTTACAGCGCCAACCAATGAACGCTCTCTATGTATATAAGGGAACAAGAGCCGAATGACGGCTGCCTGACAGCAGCATCCTTTGTCCAGCGCACCCAGCTCCCATGACCTTGTCAGAAAGAGCTGTTGTCGGGCAGTTTATGGTCCGCTTGCGTAGATGTCGTAGCTGTATTTTGATCTCTGTAATTTTGTTGAACTATTCAGTAGCTTGATGAAAATCGCCAGATAACAAAACTGCGAATCATTCTGCGATACCACAGCGTCAAGACTTCGATACCAAACACAACCGTTCCTCAACCATGGCCGAATTCACCGCAATGGACTATGTTAACCTGGACCGCTGGTAAGCCGAGTTATGGGGAGATAAGGCAAGCTCGTGGAAGCTGTTTTCTTTTCTCTGAAGTGGCTAATGATCAATGACCTTGATGGTATTCTAGTCCGGTCTATGCAGTAAATCCTCCCTCGTCCTGAACATATTCTGCCTGAATAGCGGCTGACCGTTTCCCCTCTCTCCTCCTCCAGTCCTTCTTCGGCGCCATCGGCGCGGCCTGCGCCATCATCTTTGCCGTCATCGGCGCCTCCTACGGCACCGCCAAGTCCGCCACCGCCATCTTCACGGCCGGCATCCTGCGCCCTGAGCGCCTGATGCAGAACACGCTGTGCGCCATCATGGCCCAGGCTCTGTGCATCTACGGCCTCGTCACCAGTGTCATCATCAGCAACGGCGTCCACGAGAAGATGGCGCTGTACACGGGCTTCATGTACCTGGCTGCCGGCCTGTCCGTGGGGCTGTGCGGGCTGGCGGCCGGGTTTGCCATTGGCATCGTGGGCGACGCGGGCGTGCGCGCAAGCACGCAGCAGCCGCGGCTGTACGTGGGCATGGTGTTGATCCTCATCTTCGCCGAGGTGCTGGGCCTGTATGGCGTGGTGGTGTCGATCCTGATGATGACCAACGCAACCAATGGCGTGACAGTGTGCACGGTTTGAGGTGGATGTTGACGTGCACGAATCGACAGTAAGCAGCGTCTGGATTAAGTTGTTTAAAGGGCGGGGAGAGGCAGAGGTAGGCGGAGTGGAGGGCGCACATAATTTAGATATCAACAAAACAGTGTATTGGATATGGAACAGGAACATTAATATAGACAAATAATACAACCAAAAGCTCACACCACGGCCCTTGTCGCGGTGCAGCACTATAACGCCCACTCGTTCTTGTTCTCGTCTGCCCGAATAAAGGGCTCGTCGATCTTCTTAATGGCAAAGTCGCTACACAGAATACTGCAAAATTGTTAGTAACGAAAAATGTAAAGGATGCAGTAAGGGAAAGAGACTCACCATGAGGACGCAACCAGCGCATCCAGCTCGGCCACCATCGCGTCCTTCTTCGGGCCCGTCACCAGGCCCTTAGTAATCTGCACCTGCAGCTCGCGGATCTTGCGTCCCACGCCCTGGCTCGACTGCTCCAGCACCCGCCGCCCCAGGCAGTCCGAGTGGAACGCGTGCTGGCAGGGGAATACAAAGAACTGCCGGCTCAATAGCGGCAGCCCGCAGACGTAGCACTTCTCGCCGGGCTCCACGATAGCGTACCGGTGGTCCAGCGCCGCAATGTCTACCTTGATGTTGGCCGCCGTCTGGCTGCTGTCGTCCATTTCCTTTTTTAGGCCGTCGATCTCGCGGCTGTAGTCCTCGAGCGCCGCGCAGATCTCCTCCTTGAAGTCGTCAATGACGACAAAGTCGGGGAAGAAGGGGATCAGGTCCTCGATCTTGAGCAAGTCGCAGCGCTTCAAAAAGTCAATCGCCGTCTTGATACCGCCGTGCGACTGCTGCGAGATGACCTTGCGCGCCACCGCCAGCCACAGCTTCTTGCGCAGCGCCGTGTTGCCCATCGGCCGGTCCGCCACGACGGCCGCCAGCTCGACGGCGTCGTGCGACAGCGCCAGGTCCACCGCCTGCACGTACTGGCCCATGCTCGTGTAGATGTGCACACACGATAGCACGCGCTTGTACTGGATGCACAGCCGCAGCGCAAAGTCCGGGTCGAACCGCGGCTCGTCGCCCTGCGACTCGAGGTACGACAGCAGCGCCGCCTCGTCGCGCGACGGGTGCGACGCGTAAATCGACACGATCGTGTTGTGCACGGCCGCGTCTGTCGAGTGCAGCTGGTTGATCACGTACTGCAGGTAGCGGATCGCCTGGTTCTGCGCGAGCGGGCCCTTGAAGGAGCCGTCGTAGTCCAGCAGCGCCGGAATCATGCTGCGTGGCTTGATGCTGGCGCCCTGGCGCATCAGTACGTCGACCAGTTCCGTGGCCACGTGCGTCATGAGCACGCTGCTGTAGCGGTAGAACGCATCGGCGTCGGTCTGCCGCTTCAGCACCGCCAGCGCCTCGGACCACTTCTCCCGCTGCACCCAGTACGACAAGACGTAGTTGTAGTCGTTGACTGCGTCGGCAAAGAACAGCAGTTCTTCTTCGCGACCGTGACTGCTGATGATGTCGTAGACCGTTTTGCGGTCCAGGTCGGCCTTGTGCTTGCGCGCAAAAGCTTTGAATCCGTCGCGCACCAGCTCCAGCTGCTCCCGGGTCTGTGCCGGGTCCAGCGTCTCTGACAGCTCCGCCTTTGTGACAATGGTGTCGTCTAGCGAGTTGAGCTTTGCCATAAAAATCTCCACGAGCCAGCTGGCAATCATCACCCGCTGCATGACGCCCGGCTTCTTGTATGTGCTCAGCTTCGTCAGCAGATACTTGCGCAGCGCATCGGGTTGGTTGCGGTCGATCAACGCCAGTGCCACATCCTCGAATGGCTTGCTGCTCTTGCCGTAAATACCCGCCGCCTCGTCAAATAGACCCTTGCCAATCAGGTAGTCACCAGACGCCGTTGCCACGGCATCGCGCTGGGCGGGGTCGTGCGCGTACTGCATGGCCGCATCAAACTGCTGCAGCTGCAGCATGATCTTCCAGATGTCGCGGTCCTCGTCGCGGACAACGATCTCAAAGATCTCCTGGGAAGTGAACAGCCAGAATGTGCTCTTTTGCAGGTCCACACACAGGGCAATGGCCTTTTGGCCCGGGTCGAGGATGACTTGGTCGTACACCACGGAGCCTGTCAGGCGGTTGGCGGCAACGACGCGGCCGGCCACGAGGCTGATCACATGCCATTGCGTCAAAGCAATGGTATCGATTGGATCGCTGGTGACCCGCCGTCTGCCGGCGCTCGATGCATCGGAGCCAGCGGCTAGCTGAGACCGCGGGATCAGCTTTGAGTCGGCAAAAACGGTTGTCCCGAGCTCAGGTTTGGGCGGTGCCACGAGCAGCTTGCCATGGTAGACGCCGTGCGATGACAGCCAAGCAAATGCCCGGTCGGGGCTGACTTCTTCATAAGGCCTGCCAGCTTCTGGGTCTGGCGACACGACGAGAGAGGAGGCGGATGCTGAGGAGGACGATGGAGCCGGGGAGGCCGTGGAGACTGTACCGCCGGAGGAAGAAGAGGTGAGGTCGTGAATGACCGGCTGCTCGGCTTCAAAAAGCTTTGTGTACACCGAACCGCCGCCCTCCTGAGCCCGGCCGATCTTCCCGACCCAGTGCAAAAGCCGCGACGAGGTGCTCACGAGCACACGCCGGAACTGGTCAGAGCGGCCAGGAAGGGCATCGGCCCAGAGACCGGTAATGGCGCCGTCCGGTAGACGCACCAGGCTCTTGATGTACTTGTCTTCCTTTCGGTAAAAGTCGTTGGACGGCTCCAGGTAGGTTTCGTAGATGTTGCCGTCGGCGGCGCCGATAAGGATCTCGCGGGTTGAAGCCGTGGGGAGCGACGGGTTCCAGGCGATCGACTGGATGGGTACGCCACGCAACCGGGCGAGTGGCTTTGGCTGGCGCGACTGAGAGTGTAGGTAGTAGCACTCGCCGAGCGATGTGCAGATGATGAGGTGGGAGGCGGTCGGGTCGAGGAAGAGCCGCTGGATGACGCCGATCTCGGCTGGACGTTTCGGAAGATCGATGTCGTCAATGTCCTCGGGCCGGTTCAGGTCAATGCGGAGGATGCGGCCGTTGGAGAGGGCGAGCACGAGCACGTTGTTGGCGACTTGCGCCGCGACGAAGTTGGCCGCGATAGAGAACTGGAGCTGCACGCGCTGCACATCGAAGATCGGGAGGCCATTGTCGTCTGCAAGCCCGGAGGCGGCTGAGAAGCCGCTCGACGGATCCAAAGCCATTGCGCACGTCGGGGGTGCTTTCACATGGCCGTTGGGAGGGAAGGCGGGCCGGGACGTGGAAGGGGAGCGAGATATTGGGTAATACGGAGTAATAGTGCGCAAGGAGGTCGGGATGGAAGCTCTCCACAATGAGATAATATTACAACGAGCGCTGCCTACCACACAGTGGGTGTTACGTGTGAGAAAGGCGGTGACGCTCGGCACTATCAAGCTATGGTTGCAAAGCAGTCCCGCCTTATCACTAACAACGCTCAATCGCCGCTAAATCCAAGATTTACACAAACCATTTGTTTACCAACTTTACCTTTATATTATTTCTACGACTGTTTGGAATCACAACTCAACGCGTCAATTCTAGGTAGATTTTGTATTTATTAGTGGAAATATATAGTTTACAGAACGGCCCCTACGCCTAGACAGATATCACGAAGCCTAGCAGGACAAAGAACCATGCAGCAGACATTCCTCAACACAGACCTCCAGAAAGCTTCAGAAACGTAAAATAAAATAAAAAAGAATAAGAGTCGCAGCACAAAGTCCTTTTATAGATCCGACCAAAGAGTCTCCAAACCAAGCCGCCACTATGCAGAAGAAGTAAACAAAAAAAGCCCGTTCTAGTAGAAGAGAAAAAAGGGTATCTTCACAAAAATGTGAATGGCGGTAGCAGCTGAGCGCCAAAGAGTAAAAAACACCAAAATCGAGTTCCCCAACACAATAAAATGAAGGCGAGAAAAGGAGATGATGGTGAAAGCCAGAATGCGGTACAAGTGGCAAGAAGAAGGCAGGCGGGGTGAAAGCCCAGTCCCCCGACAACAACCAAAAGGCAAGGTAGAGAATATGTCACAAGAGAAGAGAAAATAGAAGACGAAAATGGTAAAACAAGGCAAAGAACGGCATGAGAAGAAAAGGACCAACTCCAGAAATGAGAAGGTGAAAAAGAAAACAAATAAACGCCGAAAGGTGTATGTGTGTGAGAGACTATGCGCCAATGGTGCTCTCATCTCCGCTGTAGCCGTCGCCCGGAGCATGGCCATTCTCGGCACTTGAGTTAATGGTTAACGACTCTGCCTCGTTGCTGTTCTTCAGATGGGCCTGCTCTTCCAGCGTCGGTTTCCGGGCTGTCAAGACGCGAAGCGAGATCTTCAAGCTGTTGGGCGGCGCGGAATGGTCAAGGGCTTTGTCCTTAATTTCTTGGCAGACCTCCTCGCATGCTTCCAGGGCACGAGCAGGGTCCCAGTCCAAGTACTTGGTGAGAAGGCGCAGTGACCCGGCTTCGACCGTATGTAAACAGGCAATGAGCCACATCTTTGCGACGGAGTCGTTGTGTGCGTTGAGCGGAATAGTATGTTCGGAGATCTTGGCATCCACGAAGCCCAAACGTTCAAGCCGCTCGGCCTCCAGGTGGTGTGTGCCACGGCGCCGTCCCGCCTTGATTGAAGCTTCGTCAATAGCACGGGCAAATGAGTGGATCTGGGCGTCTGCCGGGAAGGAGGAGAGGAAATGGTGCGTTTGGCCGGTCTGGTCGTGAAAGTCAAGACATTCGATGTAGCCTCCGGGCTTCAAGCAGTTGAGTGCCTCGCGGAAAATGAAGTCCCAGTCTGCAAAGGCGCCTGCCATATCTCGCAGATGAACAAGATCAACGGTATCTTCGGGGCGCATCCATTCGACCTGATTTTTTTGTCAGAAAATAAGTTATCAAAGAGGGCGGGTGTATCAATTTCAATGAAAAATGTCAACATACCTCGCAATCGTCAACCTCGAAGAACACATTGTGAGGCACAGCTGTAGGTTGAATGGCCGAAATGTCCACGCCAACGACCTCGCATGAAGGAAACAGCTCGGCCATGCCGATCGCCCACTCGCCAGTGCCGGTACCAATGTCCAGGATATATTTGGGGTCCTCGAGCGGAACGGACGTCAACTCGAAATTGAAGACATTCAAGAACACTTGGTGCACAACGCGTAGGCGATCTTGTTCTAGGTCATCGTTTGGGAAGATGTAGTCGCCGCAATAGCGACGGCCGTTTTCCATAACATAGTCAAGTTCTTCTTCGTACAGGGAGCGGGAAGAAGAGTTTCTAGCGAGTTGAGGAAAAAAAAGTCAGTAAGTGACATGACGAGCCAATGGGCGTGTTGCGTTTGCTTTGATTTCGTTTGGGAGGCATAAAGCATATAGAGCACTTACATGGTCGCTGCGTCAAAGCGCTCGACCCGGTAGCGAACTGGAATAGCGGGATACTGGCTGGCAGCATAAATCGACTCCGTCGGCTCGCCGTCTTCGTCGTCCACCTCGAGAATGTTCTCGTTCATCTCTATGTCTGGTTCGGGAAGCGGCATGTTTTCTTCGTCGGCTAGTTCCTCGTCTATGCGCAGCTCGTCGACGAGAAGGGAGATGTGCTCAGATATGCTGAGCCCGCCGTGTAGACTGCTTGCTACCGCTCGACTTGGGGCCGTCAGATCCTGCCGTTCTAGCTGTTCTGGCAGCAGCTGCTCGTCGTTTGTTGGTTCTGCCGCGGCGCTGTCAACGCTGTTCGCCAAGGCGTTCTCCGTGATCAATTCTACTGGTGCCGTCAACTCTGTGTCGACGGTTTGGCCCTGTTCCTTCCCGTGGTCGCCTTGCTGCTCCGATCCATGGGCGCGGGGAAGAGTGTCAACGTCGCTCGTTTGCATCTCCTGCCGAGATCAAGGTCTTTTCGAATTTAAAAATAAACGTGCGGTCCGAGCCCGGGGTTGGATATTCTCCAGGTCTGTTGTTTTTCTGTTTGTTGTCCTTTTCCCAAGGTCACGTATGTGTCCGACTCTTTCCGCTGTTGTGGCGCAAATGTCGTGAAGGCATCCCCGGCAGTCAAGAGCCCCCCCTCGCAACAGGAAAAGAAGAGCAACGCTCGTCCAAGGCCAAAGCGCCGGACCGATGTAGTATGATTGGGTAATGGACAGCTTGCCGGCGCAAAGATGACAGTCGCAATATTAAAAAGAGTCCAGTAAGGAGGTGGAGAGCCGTGCAAGGAGAGTGGAAGAAGAGACAAAAGCACACAAAGGCTGTGGCTCAGAGAATGTTCCGCGGTCTTGTACAAGGCGAGTCGCAAACGAGGGCGCAATTGGTTGAATGGGATCGCACAAGGGGAAAGGCTTTCGTGTCTCAGCTATGGCGAAAAGGTAGAGACGAACGAAAAGGGTGAGAGGCAGAGCAAATCGGAAAGAAGGGCCTGGGCTTGCTGAAGATAAACAGAGGCTGTGACGACGTGTGAGACGTTTGGAGAAACGAGAAAAGAAAAGAGAGGCGGCGGGACTGCTGAAAACGAGAGTGTCACGAAGCAGTAGACACAACAAAGATCCGACGGACGAAGAGAAGCAAGACAGGCGCACACGACGCGGTCAGAAGACGTGAACAACCCTAACGAAAGGTAAACGGCAAGTTTGTAAAGACGACAGAAAAACAAGGAGGGAAAAAATAGACGAAGGTGGCAAAGAACGGCGACCGTTGCAGAAAAAGAAAGCAGAGACACAAGACCGGGTCGGATAGTGAGGGAGGCAAAGACCGACGTATAAGAGACCGGTATAACACCGCACGGCGCACGTTTGAAGACGTGCACCTCCCAGCGCTCTCTGCGCAATGTGCAGTGCGTCGTAGGTCGTCGCGCGGTGCTCCCGTCGCAATGCAAAGCCAAAAAGGCTCCGGTCCCGAGTGAGTTTCCTGGGTTTCTTGGGTTTGCTGGGTTTCCTGGGTTTCCTGGGTTCGTTCTGAGGGGAAAGGGGAGCCAGGCCCGGTCGAGATACGAAAGGACAGGAGCAGGTTAGTGCGGCCGCCAGAGGGGAGAAGGGCGCGGTCAAAGAGGGTCCCGGTCCTGATCCTGGTCGGGCTGGGGCTGGGTAAGTTGGGGGGATGCGAACGAAGGAGGCAACGTGGTAAACGGGCTGAACAGTTGTAGACGAGGTGCAGGTAATTAAGATACGTCGAAGTTTCGAGGGTCGGTACTCGGTAGGGAGCTGGCTGCGCGTCGTCAGAGGAAGAGGAAGGAGTGCCTGTCAAGTAAGGCAGCCGAGGGAGGAAGGCACGACCGAGAAAGAGAGGAGAGGCAGGTGCAGCCAACACACAACACGCTCTTGTCTCTCTCCAGCATCCCTTCATGCAGTCCTTCAAAGACACAGCAGCCACAACAGACACAACAGAAGCAACAGACAGCTCCGACCTTCTGGCTGAACACGCCGGCAGCACTAGCACGAAATGGAAAGTAGAGAACTAGCGCCATTGGGCGGGATGCGCCAGAGCTGTGACCCTATTTGGGGGCGGTGGTGTGGGGCAAGCGTCGGGGGCTCTTTCCACTTTTCTCTCTCTTGTGCACTTGCTGCATACGGCAAGTTACCCAGGTTGAACTAGGCTCTCTGGCTCTGTATTACTCCGTACCCTGTCGTTGTCGCACTCTGACATGGCCAACTGGGCAGCTGCGATGCGAGACGCTCTTGCCCTGTACTTCTCGTTCGCCCTTTCCCTGGAGCCCCTCTTTGTACCTGGGTTTATTTGCAGTCTGACGGTGTCTGTTGGTCTCGCTTGTGTCCTCGCTCCTGCCTCCCTCCGGCCCCCCAACCCGCTCGCGATTTCGCTTCGCTCCCCGGCTCCTTCCCTTGCCTACCGACCGCCCTGTGTGTGTCCAATCCCAGGCCCTCTGGCCCCCACTGGCAGCACGGAGCAAAGCCCCTGAAAGTGGCACGCTCTTTTCCCCCGGTGGCCGTCTGCTGGCGGACGCTAGGGCGGAAAGCAGACTAGCTCGCCTGCGCCATTGTGCTGTATTTTGTGCATTTTGGGCCTTTTGGTGCCATTTTCTGCCTTTCCGGTGTCTTCTGTTCGCCCGCCCCTGGCCAGGCCCGGCGCGCCAGGCGACCCGGTTATCTTAGGGCCCTTTTGTTAGTGCACATTTCCGTTTCGTTTTTGCTCTCTGCCCCTGGACCGATGCGAAGCTACGACGATGATGCTCCGTACTGTTACCAACGGAGCGGAGAATGAGCATAAAACGGCAATTCCCCGTCACGACGCGAAAACCACGGGCCCCAGCATGGGCTGCAAAGCGCTGTCAGCGGCAACCTTGGGCGAGAGCCATTTGACGCGTATCGACTGCGACAATGCCCAAGTTGTTTCTGCTTTGAATCTGTGTTGTGTTGGGGTCCAGGGGGTCCCTCCTTTTGCAAAGGCCCCCAGCTGCGTGCATAGGAGGTAGGATCAGTCTCTCATATGGAGCGAGTCCCGGAGGACTGGGCAGCAAAGAAAAAGAAAAGAAAAAAACGACCCACGACGTGCTCTCCTGGGACATGCATGCTGCAAGACAACGGGGACAGCACGACCCAGCAAATCCAAGAGGGCGCAGAAAGACACCAAACGGGGCAGCCGGAAGGCACAACCTGCATAGGGGGCCAGTCTGCAGGAGTTGCACTACTCTGCATGCAACGAGAAACCAGCACGATGTATTTTATCATACGTCGTACTCGTACCTGTACAAGCAAGTACAAAGACGATGCGGGTCAGATATTCACGTTTTCTGGTAAAGTAGCTCTTTTTGCACTTGGCCCCGTCCAAGTGGGCTATCTTACGATGCCTAGGGCGGCCATATTACACTTTCCAAAAAGCAAAAAGCGGCTTGCAAAACAAGCGAGTCTGGGTCGAGGGGGGAGGGGCTGTCGCAGACCAGCGAAACCCGGACGAACACGATCCACCTTGGAACCTCTACTACGCCGTAACTTACGATGTGTAGGGTGCGGTTCGGCTACGACTTGAGATAAAGCTCAGCTGCTAATGGGGGACCAAAAAGTGACAGATCAAGCCAACAAACAACGGTTCGGGGAACAATGAATGACAGTCGGCGAAGATAGAGAGGAAGCTGGGCCAAATCGCTCATGGAAACAGAGGATCCCAAAATAAGCAATGTCCCGATCCCGGTTAGATTGTGGTAGAGCAGATGGTGTGTCGCCTGGCCCTAGATGCGAGGGCTATTTGTCCAAGTCATAGGGAGGGGACATAGCGCACACAGCGCGGGCGAGAGGCAGGGACAGGCCGAGCGCGCCTCGTGGGGATCGACAACGCGCCGCGCACAGCGGAAACCCAGGCGGAAGAGCCGGGGCAATGATCGGACGCGCTCATTGTTGGGGTCGTCTGCCACGCTGGCAGACGATGCATCCCTCCAGCTGTGCACGAGCATTCAAACACCGGAAATGGACAAATCAGATGGCGAGAAACAAACAGACCAGGGCCAGCCCCCAAAGAACAGACGAAACGAAGGGGCTTCAAATGTGGATGACAAGATTCAAAAATAGACTGCCGTCCGCCAAAGAGAGAAATACCATAGTTCTTGTTTACATACTGAGTACGTCGTACAAGTACGTCGTATGTGCAGAGGTCAAGAGACTCTAACAATGAAGGCCGTGTGCAGAGGCATGCCCGTTGAGGAAAACGAGGGCTTTTAATTTGGGGCCCGTGCAAGTAAGGTACAGTGCACGTATCCTACATGATTATCACCGGCGGCTGAGGTAGGCACTCGCCTTGTCCTGCGCCTGTGCATCCGAGTTTGCAACCTGATGTTTTATTTTGATTTATGTATCATCACTCCCAAACCCTCTCGAGCCGTACTTGGTTTCGATTTCTAAGCTGTTGATATAGTCGGGCCGGAGGGCGGTAGTAATTGTCGAGCACCAAGGACAGGCACGTGGAACACAGAGACGGTAGGGCGTCTGTCGGCGGGAAACAGGCCAACTTTCTTGTCTATATTTAATTTACCGCGTCTGGCTTGGGGGCGGCACGGCTCCCGAGGAAGGGGAAAGAAAGAAACAACGACAACGGAACACAGATTAAAGCTCATACTGCCCGCATGCATGCAATTCTTGTCAGGCCTGACTAAAAAAAACCCAACGGGCTCGGCAAGCAGCGAGCAGGACCCAGGGCCTCGGGAGGGGCGTGAAAAGGGCCGCACATAGAAAGAGTGCAGACAAGGCAGGAAGTAAGTACATTAGACCATCGCATTGTTCCGTCTCCTATTGTTGCCGCCGGAATACACGAGCTGGTTCGAGCCACAGAAACTGTGCCGCTCGGCCTCTTTTTTTTTTTGGTAGCCTTCCATTATGTTCCTTGACGTCGTACGCCGAAGTGCGGCCTTCTTTGTTTGTCCTTTTTTGCCCTCTTGTTACTATCTTTAGGTTCATCCCGAACCAGAAGCCAGACTTCATGTCTGCACTGCACTGACTTATCCCTATGATGACTGCAAAATTTACATGTTCCTGTTGTCCTGCATCCTTTCAATACCTTCTTTCGTGACCAGCAAAATACCCAGAGTTTCACACGGTAGCAGAGAAGGCACCGTATCACCTTGCGCGGGACCTTGCGCTGTGCACCCTAAATCTTACGGGGATATATGATGATGCAGGGCCCGGTCGGCCGCTAGACCCTTCTTATTGCATTAGGATGGCTTGATATTGCAAAGAGGTATTTTATTCTGATTTCTTATCCTCAGTGCTTTGTGTCGTTCTCACAGCACTACCCGAGTCTGCCGTCTTTAATACTACGAAATAAGATTTAGGAGGAATGGCGACAGACGGCGGGTTGCCTAAATTGGATTAAGCCGTATTATCGTCGTCGCTGCACTCGTACAAGCGTGCGTGCTCTGGAAGAAGATATGTTGGCTTGTGAGAAGCTGCACGAAATCCGTACTCCGAACCCCGTGCCACTTTCCTGTACGAGTACGATCTCGTTTGATTTCGCGAGGGGTAGCAGATGCCAGATGTGCGGCTGCGAGTACTCCCGACAGGAAGGGAAAAGGCACAGCAGGTCTCTTCCCCCCTTTGCTTGGCCTGACCATGCCCTGTCACAGCTCCTTCTCCGGCAAAAATTGTGCTCAATACATACATGTCGGTATCCGGGCAGGCACGGCCATCCACCACTGCTAAATATCAAGACGTCATGCAGCGACACACTAAGTTCTTCCTCTCTTGTTCCAGAGAATACTTGACAGTTTATTATTATATATCCAAGTACGACGTAGACATATAAGAAAGTCTATATTAAAGAGGTCCAGAAATCAAAAAAGGAGTGAAAAAAAATCAAAGTAACAAGAGTCTACACCAAAATTTGCTACTATCCAAAAAGAAGCTATTCGTATCGACAAAAAAAAGAGGACGAGCTCCTCCTCTTTAAAACCCAATTGTGATATACCCAAAAACGATCTGACCAAGGAATAGTCATCTAGCCTGTCTTATCCCACCACGTTTCTCTCCTGATTCTCATCTCATCATGTCTATATATTTTCCCCGGCCCGCCGGCGCTGGCTACGACAAAAACCGGTGCCTAGCTCCGTTGTTAAGGTTGCCCTTGCCGAAGCAAGCGAGAACCGGCAGTTGACGTGCGCCGCTTCCAGGGAGACAGGGTGACATAAGCAGCTCGATCGCCAAGGCGCGCCCAGCTGCCATGCTCATCCCCTTCCGACCCGAAGAAGCGGGCCGACTACTCTTCTCTTGAAAAAATGCAGCGGCCGCGACTTTGTGGGGCCGTTTGGTCGCTTAAGCTTTCTTGGAGGCCTCGGCCTCAGTCGGCTGCGGGCTGTCCGAAATGGGTTCCTTGTCGGACACGATGAGGCGGTCGACGACGACAGGGAAGGGGCTGAGCACCTTGCCGATGTTGCCCCACCACTGCTCACCGAACTTCTTGTACCAGTCGACGGTGATGCGCAGGCCGTCGGCGAAGCTGGTCTTCTGCTCCCAGCCGAGCTGGCGCAGCTTGGTGCCGTCCACAGCGTAGCGGTGGTCGTTGAACGGACGGTCGTGGGTGTACTTGACCCATTTCTTGAACTCCTCGGGGGTGTCGTGCGGGATGCCGACCTGCTTCAGCAGGTGGCTGCACAGCTCCAGGTTGGAGATCTCGTCGTACGAGCCGACGTTGTAGATCTGGCCAATCTCACCACGGTGCAGAATGGTGTCGAAGGCGTCGGCAGCATCGCCGGCAAACAGGTAGCGGCGGGTCGGGCTACCGTCACCGTGCAGGACAACGGGCTCGCCACGGTTCAGCAGGCAGGTGAACTTGGGGATGACCTCTGTAAACAATTGTTAGTAAACCGGAAATCAGGGGTCTACGCTGTGCGTAACTAACTGGATGAAAAAAAGACTTACTCTCGGGGTACTGGTGGGGGCCGTAGACGTTGTTGCTGCGAACGATGATAGCGGGCAGCTTGAAGCTCTTCATGTACGAGTGGACAAGCATCTCAGCGGCGGCCTTGCTGGCAGCGTAGGGGTTGGTGGGGGCCAGAATGCTGCTCTCCAGCAGGTCATCGTCCTCATCCTTGACCTCACCGTACACCTCGTCGGTGGAGATGTGGATGAAGCGCTTGATGCCAACCTTCTTGGCACCCTCGAGCAGGACGTGGGTGCCGTAGACGTTGGTGTGGGTGAAGCCGTAGGAGTTGCCAAAGCTCAGGTCGACGTGCGACTGGGCGGCAAAGTGGAAGATGGTGTCGATGTTGTAGCGCTCCAGGCAGTCGACAACCTCCGAGGGGTTGGTGATGTCACCCTGGTAGAAGGTGAAGTTGCGCTTGTCGTTCAGGGCGCGGGTGTTGTTGAGCGAGGCGCAGTAGTCAAGCTTGTCAAAGGAGACAATGTTGTACGCGTTAGGGTAGGTGAGGGTGAGGTGGCGGACGAGCCAGCAGGCACTGAAAGGGAGAGAGGTTTAGTATTTGCGTTGTTGGCATGGCAAAGAAGCTTTGCGCTCGAATTGAGGGGGGAAAGGGTTGGTGCCCCTCGAAACTGTCGCGAATGCTCTTAAAAGCGGGACGGCTCAAGGAGCGGGAGAAGACAGGACGTACATGAAGCCGGCGCCGCCCGTGATCATAATGTTCTTAACATCGGGAAGAGGCTCGTACTTGGTGCTGCCGGTCAGGACCGGAGCATCCTTCCAGACGCCGAACTCCTCGAAGAAGTTGACGCGGCGACCAGCTGTAAAGAGGAGCGGTGAGGGTCAGTCTATTTGCTATTTTGGCGGGAGGAGGGGTAAAGGGGTAAGAGGTGGTCGGTGCTTCCAGGTGAAAAAAAAGAGCAGGAGGCGCAAAATACGGCGGGGAAACGTACCATCCTGGCCATTGGAGTACAGAGCAGAAGCCATTGTGTCGGGGAGGCGATTTTGTGCTTGTCAAACGGTAAAAAGAGGTTCGTCTGAAGTTGGTGATGCAGAGAAATTCGTGGTTGAGGAGAGATGCAGAAGGGAAAGGAGGGAAGCTGCGATAGAGGACAGGTCTGGCGGGGCGGGCGCGCTGAATTTTGTTGGCGGGTATTGGCCTTTAGGGGCAGGAACAGAATTGTGGGTTTTGGTGACTGCTCGTGGGGGGTGTTTATTGGAAGCTGAAGAGCGCACGAAGAGGAAAGGTGTTAGCAAGGGCAGGGGGTAGACCCAGCAAGTGTGGCCTGGCCCAAGACCGGACAGGACTAGAGATGTTGCAGACGGAAAAGGCGAAGAGCAGCATTGCTCAACAGCAACCCTTGTCTCAAAGCCAAGTCCACAGAGTGGGCTGAAATGACGAACCTGGAAAAGCACGACGAGCGGCTGCAGTTGCAAGCGGACGAAACGAGGGACTGACGAGAGAAAGGACGAAGGTTGAGAGACGTGAGAAAGGCCACGATGCAAGATACTGCGTGATGAGGGATAGAAAAGGGCACGAGAAAAGGGGCTGCTCGATGGTAGATAATAGGGGGTGGAAAGAACCACGCACAGGAGGGCACGATTTAGTTATATAAAAAGGACGCCACACTGAAAAAAGGGATGTTCCAAGCAACGGAAGGAGCGAATGGCATCTTCAGAAGGTCACCGCAGCCATACACCTTCGATAGTCCTATGTCACTTTTTACTTTGTGGAAGAGCATCGGTACTTGTGTCGGCCACTGCAATAGGGCCGGCAAGTCAGAAATGATACCAATTCTGTCGATAGAGCCAGCCCAACGCTACGAGGCGCCCCGTCCAGCAGTACGGCGTGTACGAGTAGTAGATTACTCCGTGTGGCTGTTGGGTGTGAACGGACACGTATGGCTTGCCGTAGAACGGACGGCGGCCGTATTCATCTCGTGCGGAGGAAAACACTCGTAGTGAGTAAGATACGGTGAGGGCACGCCGCGATCGACATGTTTGATGGCGGAGGGGCGAGAAAAAACCCCTTTTTACGAACACTGGGCATTCTATGTATTATTACGAGGAGGCGACCAAGCGAGATAGTGGCTGCCGCACGCGCTACGAGCCACTACGAGCACTATGCCCGCTACTTTCCGTCAGATACGCAGCGGCGGGCCCGTTCTGGCGTCTTGCCAGGCACACCAATGGCGAGCGAGAGGAGGGGTTGATTGCTGGATTGTTCGAATCCACTTGGCACGTCGCCCAGACCGTCTCCGGTCGTAATTGGGAGATGGCAGGAACAATGGAACAAAATGGGATGGAGGAGGCTCTAGGGACCTGATCCTGCTTCCCTGGCATCTCACGTTTGCTGTATGAAAAGGGCAGGAACGAGTGGCCGGCGTAGCACTACGGAGGACTCGTAATCGCAGTCAGACAGAGTTCGACGTATCTTACAACGTACGACGTCTGGAAAGAGCCGTCGCCGGTTCGTCGTTGTCCTCATCTACACACGCCGAAAGAGAGATACGAGAGTTTATGTCCCTGCCCGGCTTTGGGAGGGGGGTATCTGTACCGTGGTTCCATCCGATGCTACCCCCTTTTTCGTCCCTAGTTTTTTGTCCCCTTTTTCAGCCTCGTTCTGGGCATAAAAAAAAGGAACCGGAAAAGGAAAGTAATTAATTAAATTCAACCAGAATTGGGGCCTCACTAGCCAGCCCTGGCGGATTGATGGGCTGCGAGAATGTGCTGCTGGGGTTTGTTCAGAAGAACGTTTGGACGTCTACAAGTAGGCACCCTCTGCCATCATTCGTCTCCATTTTCCAAGACACGGTGCTGAATGGCATGTTGCTCTAGCCGAAAGCAGAAATGGAACAATTGTGTGGAAGGCGCGCGATAGCGATAGTACACACTCCCTCAAAAAGGGAGCAAGACAGGGAGACGGTCAAAAGCAAGGCAGCGCGAGGCAGCACGAGAGAGAGACAGCTCCGAGACGGGCAAAGACAGGCAGAGGCAAGACGGCAAGATACACAAGATACAGTACGGAGTACGACATAGAGGCACGCAGGCACCGGCTCGTCATCTGTGCGATGCATGCGTTGCTCGTTTCCAGCCGTGTGGCCAGGGCAATTTACGACATAGTAGGTTTTGCAGCTTGCAATTTACACAGGGCCTTTTGTGGCACTGGCAGACTGTGGGGAGGTCGAGAGGCGGGACGAGAGCAGACATACAGCCAAGCATGGCGACCACAGGAAGCGGGCCCACGATGAAAACAGAGACCTGTGCGAGCCCGCTACTGAAGCATCGTCATCGGGCTGAACCAGAAACGGAGCCTCGGGCGCACATTCCAGCACGGAGTACAAGCCTGGTCTGCGTGTTCAAATTGGCACACCCACCCAAGACAGGGATCGATCGCGGCTGTTTTGAAGACAACGAAGATGCATGCAGGAATAAAGATGGCCGCTGCGATCTACAGAGAGGTGACCCTTTCATCCCGTAGGAAACGGGCGATGAAAATCACGGAGCATTTCGAGGCAAGCCGCTGAAATAAAGTACTTCTCGTAGCAACCTACCGGAAAGCTTGGCCTTGGGCTCAAACGAGGACAACAGCCAATAGTGTCGCTGCAAAAAATCTGCAAATATTGGCGCTCTAATACGAGTAGTCGTCCAATATAACATAGCGTGCTGTCGCCGGTGCGTCTCCAGGCTGTGGGCATTACACTGTGTGATACGCTCTCTCGCTGTAATAGTAAGATATATTGGCAGTTGCCCGTTTTAGTATATTATTAAAATAGGGGCCTGCTGACAAGGCCCAAGAGGCTGAGCTGCAGCCAGACTTCTTTCCTGTTCCAATACGAGACGACATGCATGCGTTCGGAGCAACCACGCACGCACGCACAGTAGCAGTAAGTCGTACAGAGTACTTACATACATCCTACAGTGTGACGATAACATTTGGCAACTCCTTCCCTCTCAACCTGACGCATGAATAATTTAGCGAGCTCGGTCACCCTCTTCACGAGCGGCCAACACGATGATCCATCCTTCACACAGGGTCATTCTGTAAGACCAGGTCTGGTACTCCGCGGTTGCTGATCACGAAAGTTTTTGCACAAGAATCCTTGCCAAATCTGAATAACCAGAAAAGAATAGAATTTCGCCTGCACGTAATTTCAATAACGAGTAGGTGCGATGAGCCACCTTGATTTGCATTGTTTCCTCGTCTGCCCTTCGGGAGGGCGATTGCAAAAGGCTTGCAAAAGACCCATTTTCAATTTCTCCTGCATACCCTTGCAACACGCCCCTATTCCACCTGTATCGGGTCTAGTCTGCGGCAATCAGCAACCAGCAGAGCGCCACAGCAATTATTGATTTCCTGACAGAGCCGTAGTGGGGTACTGTAGGAGACAGACGGGAAGAATCGATTTGCAGTGATGAGTTTACTTGTAAGATACAGTATCGAGTTTTGCGATCAACCAGGCGGTGATGAAAAGGCTTTCGATTCAGAAGCTCATGTTCGAGTCCCTTACTGGTGCACATGTCCAATGCCTGCTAGCCGTACGGGCAAAAATCCCTCGCACTGTACATACTTCGTATCTGCAACGGTGAGGAAGGCCCGACAGAACTGGTGGTCTCGTAATGTTCCCTGCACCGTATTAAGGATGGAAGGCGCGCTAGGCACTCCGTATCTGACCAAAGGCCAAGGAGAAACATGGTGTACATAGGACCCATCGGCCCCCATTAAAAAAAAATAGAAGACACTGAAACAGCCTGGCTCCCTACTTCTCTCTGTTTGCAGCGGAGACACATCATGCCAACGTGCCACTTTTTGTCTCTCGACTTTTCTCACTGTGAGAGTTCTGCACGGTGTCGCGAACAACAGCCACGCTGACTGTAGGCCAGTCGCACAAGAGAAACAGGCGCAAGACAGTGGTGTCTGTCAGAGGAGGCGGCATGTGACGAACACGGCCATGTGGAATAGAAGGAGGAAAGAGGCTGTAATAGATTAAAAAACCGCACAAAAACAGAATAGGGGTAGGCATGTCTGTTTGTTGATCGCACCTTCTCAAGACGACAGAGAACCAGCCACCCGTCTTCTGTCCCCCATCTGCTCACCGTGGCCCCTTATCCTCGCTCCTGCCTTGATAATTGGTGCTGACGCAACACGAGTCGCAGACTCAATACACGCCCACTGACAGGTGGCAGGTTCCGTGTACTTTCCCACTTGGGCCCAAACACGTCCTGCACACGCCCTGCACATGCCCGGTAGAGCCCCTGACGCGCTAGTCCCAGCACGGCCAAAATTACTCGTAATTCTGTAATGCTCCCTTTCCCTACCGGACGCTAGTGGCCCAACTCGCTCCCAGCCCGTTGAAGCGCGCTGGTGGCCCTGCGAGCGAGAACGGGCCCAAGAGCCCAGTTTCCGCCCAGCGCGACTCCTTCCCAGCCCTTGGATGTATCGGGTACTTTTATTCGCCAGACCCATACACGCACTGCGCGCGTCGCTCCTTGAAATCGAATTGCTTGGGGGGTGTCTTTTTTCGTTCTTTGTTGGCCAGCCCTCCTTTTCCGTCTCAACTGGCATCTTACCCCAAAACGCCTCCCTTTCGTTTCCTCTCTCCCTTTCAGCAATCTTGTCTTCTTTCTTTTCCTTGGTTCTTTTCTGTCGCCGTCCATCTCTTTCTCCCATTTTCTCTTTGGTATACGCTTTTTGGATTTTATTTTCCTTTGCTTAAATTACCCACGGCAACGATTTTCAACTTGCTCCTCCTGCCCTGAACCACCGCCCAACTCGGAGGTTCAAGCGTACTTCGATTCTTTTATTCTTCTTCTCCGGGCGTCGCCTTGTGTCGTCAGCCTGTTCCCATCGTTCATCGACGACTCTCTTCGCTCCCGCTTCGCGGCCATTGGACAGCTTTAGCTCGACACAATTAAAGCAACAACCGTTGGTCATTATTCGCAATGGCCATCAACCATGATCGCGCCGAAGGCGCCTCCGCATCGTTCACATCCAACAACGACATCGAGATGCGCGATGAGAACGAGAAGCTTGCGCGGTTAGATCACAGCAACCACTCCGAGGAGAGCGAGCGCACCAAGGTGCCGGAAGAGATGGGCGACGAGCGTGAGAATGCGGGACTGCTGCCCGCCGAGTCGACCGAGAAGGTTGAGTCGAAGCGGCCCGCCTGGTTCGGCACCGTCCTTTGGACTACCATCAACACCCTGGCGACCATCGGCATTGTGAGTAGCACGCTTTCTGTCCCAATCTTTCGAGTCTTTCGTTCCGTCCTGCTAACGCACATCTCTTTCTAGGTCTTCACCAACAAAGCCATCTTCTCCGACCCGTCTCTCAAGCTCGCGCAGCTGACGTTTGCCGCCTTCCACTTCACCGTCACATGGTTCACGCTCTACGTCCTGTCGCGCCCCCGGTTCGCCTTCTTCCAACCCCGCCGTGTCGCCATCACCGAGATCATGCCGCTGTCCGTGGCCATGGCCCTCAACGTCATCCTGCCCAACCTGTCGCTCGCCTTCTCCTCGGTGACCTTTTACCAGGTGGCGCGCATCCTGCTTACCCCGACCGTGGCCGCGATGAACTTCGTCCTGTACCAGCAGAAGCTGCCCCGTGCCGCCCTGGCCGCTCTGGTCCCGGCCTGCCTCGGCGTGGGCATCGTGTCCTACTACGACTCGCTGCCGACGGCCGATGCCAAGGTCAAGACGACCTCGTCGCTCGGCATCATCTTTGCCTTCTCCGGCATCTTCGCCTCGTCACTGTACACCGTCTGGATTTCGAGCTACCACCGCAAGCTGCAAATGTCCAGCATGCAGCTGCTGTTCAACCAGGCCCCCGTCTCGGCGTTCCTGCTGCTCTACGTCATCCCGTTCATTGACACCTTCCCGACCTGGAGCACTGTCCCCGTCAGCCGCTGGGTGATGATCCTGATGTCCGGTGCCTTTGCCTCGCTGATCAACATCTCTCAATTTTTCATTATTGCTCAGACCGGCCCGGTCTCCAGTACGGTCGTCGGCCACCTGAAGACCTGTACCATTATTGCCCTTGGCTGGGCCACCTCCGGCCGTTCGGTCGGTGACAAGTCCATTCTGGGTGTTTTTGTTGCCGTCAGTGGCATCATTGCGTACGTTGCTCCCCTCTCCCCCTATTTCCTTGCCTTTGATCCATGTTCGGCGTTCTTCGTACTAACACTGCCAGTTACTCGTACGTCATGGTCAAGGAGAAGCAGAAGGCTGCGGCCCTTGCTGCCAGAGGCTAGTAAACAACAAGCATGACGGCGACGGAAAACAAAAGAGTTGTAATGTATTAACGACACCTCGGCCGTGCCGGCGAGGGACGAATGTGCTGTGTGGAGAGCAAGATGACGCCCGTGATCGATCTTGGACTGGTGTTTGCTTTTGGCTATGTTTTTTTTGTTTATTTCCTTGCGTCCTCCTTCTTTTCTTCCCATTTTCGTTCTCCCCCTTTTCTATCCTTTGACTCTTCTTTCATTCTTGTTTTGTCTTCATTATTTTCTGGGTTTGTCTCTTTATGGCGTTTGGAAACGACGGGACTCGTCACTCGGCATCGGCCTTTTTGGGATATGCAACACTAGCCGTACTCCCTCGGCCCGGTTGCTTTATTTTGCTAGCACATAGAGAAAACAGTGAGAGGATGCTCATATGTAAGGAATAGAAATGAAGTTATTTTTTGGAACGTTGCTTCATGCTGTAAAAAAAGGAGAATAAGAGATATCGCTGTTGTGTTCGCTTGTTTGATATGGAAATCGCCAGGCGAGTTGGGGCTAAGAACGTGCATGCGGCCCGGGACACAACGCTGAAGCCGCTGAAACGTCGCACAAACGACCGCCGAGAGTGGGGGGCGGTAAGGTGGTAAAGGCCTAGAAAACCACGGCGTTTTGTTGTTCCGTAGTGGCCTAAAGGGCCTAGCCTCCAGCAGCCCAGTCGCGTTTCTTTGTGCCCCTCCTCGACTCACCGTGGGGCGGGACCTGCCAGAGCTTTGGAGAAGCGCAAAGAGCATTATGGACGACTCCCGTATATTGAGAGGGGGAAAATTTGATCGAGTCGCAGCCAAGGTCCTTTATCTGGAACAGGTCGGACTGACTCACCCACGCGAACACCAACAGCAACCCAACAACAAACATCGCACTTCCGATCTACAAACACCGTTCAATTGATGCGGTCGTTTGCACTTCGCCGTCTTTACTCTGCGCAGGCTGGTCTTGGACATTTCACTTCGTCACCCCTCTTTCAGCAACCCAGCTTTTCCTCTTCCTCATCGTTCAGCCTCGCCGCTCCCAGCGCCCTCGCGAGCCGTCACTACTTCCAACCTCCCGTATACGACGTTCGACGAGCCATTGGCACTTTTTCGACGTCCCCTGCCCCATCCCCCGAACCGGCGACCACCGCCTCCGACACAAAGAACAACAAGAAGAAGCACCGGCCGAAGCCTGCCACCGCCAAGATGACTACCACGGCCACCACCCTCAAGGGCCAGCCCCTCGACAAGCAAGTGCTGGACTCGATGCTGCGCCGGCGCCTGTTCTATACACCGTCGTTTGAGATCTACGGCGGTGTCTCGGGCCTTTACGACTACGGCCCGCCGGGCTGCGCGCTGCAGGCCAACATTGTCGACTTGTGGCGCAAGCACTTTATCCTCGAGGAGGACATGCTCGAGGTTGATTGCACGGTGCTGACCCCGCACGAGGTCCTCAAGACCAGCGGCCACGTCGACAAGTTCGCCGACTGGATGTGCAAGGACCCCAAGAGCGGCGAGATCTTCCGCGCCGACCATTTTGTCGAGGAGATCCTCGAGCAGCGCCTCAACGGCAACAAGGAGGCCCGCGGCCACAAGGTCGACGAGGCCGCCAAGGCCGAGGACCCCAAGAAGAAGAAGAAGCTCAAGGGCAAGGGCCAGGAGGCCGTGCGCCTCGAGGACGCTGTCGTCCAGGAATACGAGGAGACGCTGGCCCAGATCGACAACTACAACGGCGCGCAGCTCGGCGAGCTGATTAAGAAGTTCGACCTGCGCAACCCGGCCACGGGTATTCAGCCTGAGCCGCCTGTCGCCTTCAACCTCATGTTTGGCACACAGATCGGCCCCAGCGGCGGCCTGCAGGGCTACATGCGCCCCGAGACGGCCCAGGGCCAGTTCCTCAACTTCTCTAAACTGCTCGAGTTCAACATGCAGTCCATGCCTTTCGCGTCGGCGTCCATTGGCAAGTCGTACCGCAACGAGATCTCGCCCCGCGCCGGTCTCCTGCGTGTGCGCGAGTTCCTGATGGCCGAGATTGAGCACTTTGTTGACCCCGAGGGCGGCAAGAAGCACCACCGTTTCCACGAGGTCGAGAACATTGAGCTGGTGCTCCTCGACCGCGACACCCAGCTGTCCGGCAAGACAACGCCCCGCACGCTGACGATTGGCACTGCCGTTCGCGATCGCGTGGTCGACAACGAGACGCTCGGTTATTTCCTGGCCCGCATTCACCTGTTCCTCGAGAAGATCGGCGTGGACCAGACCAAGATCCGCTTCCGCCAGCACATGGCCAACGAGATGGCCCACTACGCCACGGACTGCTGGGACGCCGAGCTGCTGACGTCGTCCGGCTGGGTTGAGTGTGTCGGCTGTGCCGACCGCAGCGCCTACGATCTGACGGTGCACGCGAAGAAGACGGGCGCACCGCTGATTGTGCGCCAGCGCCTCGAGACGCCCAAGGTGATTGAGGAGTGGACAGTGGAGATTGACAAGAAGAAGTTCGGTCCCCGCTTCAAGAAGGACGCAAAGACCGTCGAGACGGCGCTACTGGGCCTGCCGCAAGACAAGCTTGAGGCACTGTCCAAAGAACTCAAGGCCAACGGCACCGTCGCGATCGATGTGGCCGGCGTGGCCGACGGCAAGGCCGAGCTGACGAGCGACCTGGTTGTGGTCGAGTTCACGAAGCGGACGGAAAACGTGCGCGAGTTCACCCCCAACGTTATTGAGCCGTCGTTTGGTATCGGCCGCATCCTATACTCGCTGCTGGAGCACAACTACTGGTCGCGCGGCGCCGAGGGCGGCGACGAGGCTCGTGGTGTAAGTTACTCTTCCCTCTTTCCCTCTTCCCTCTTTCTTGCACATGACTAACCCATTCGTTTAGGTCATCTCCTTCGCGCCGTCCGTTGCGCCGACCAAGGTGCTGATTGTGCCCATCTCGTCCAAGGATGAGTTCAAGCCGATCGTACGCGGTCTGTCGCAGAAGCTACGCGTTCTGGGTGTGGCAAGCCGTGTCGACGATTCGACCGCCAGCATTGGCAAGCGGTACAGCCGCAACGACGAGCTGGGCACGCCGTTCGGTGTCACGATCGACTTCCAGACGGTCAACGATGGCTCCGTGACGCTGCGTGAGCGTGACTCGACGGTGCAGGTGCGCGCCTCCGAGGACACCATCCTGGAGGCCATCCAGGCCCTTGTCAAGGGCACCAAGACGTGGAAGGACATCCAGGCGGAGCTGCCAGCCTTTGAGTCGCAGGAGGCAGAAATCCCTGTCCGTTAAATTAAAAAAAGGGGGAAAGATTACTGGCTCCAAAATATAATAGATTTCATGTACGAACGCAACATTAGGACTAGGTGCAGTGAAAAATAAGAGGCATAGAAGCACCTTTTCCCCAAACCCGAGAATCCAACCTGTATTATAAAGCTTACCGATCTCTCCGTTCCAGTATCGGAGCACGAGGCCAAGAAAGGCCGGCTCCGCACACGGCGAAAGTTGGTTCGGACACCGCGGTGCCGAAAAGCGGGAGCAAGGTGACTAGACAGTATTACGTGAGTTTTGCTTGAAGCTCTACCATTTAACTTTTATACAAATACTTTATCCCCTCCAGCTTTCTTACCTATTCTGCATTGGTGTCGGGGTAAGAAGGGGTATGTCGATGCAGAGGCTCCGGAAACGCGTCCCAGAGAAAAGGCTCAAGCACAGCCTCGCGCCTTTCCGCTTCATTGGTTGCTCTTCACGCTGCCGTCGTTGCGTCGCCTTCTTTCGTCGCATCCTTTTTTCTCTTCGTATATGCTACGGCTATATCTGGCGCAAGGCCGGCAGAAGGAAACGCTGGCGAAATCGTACGACTCTGATGCAATCGACCGCGGATCGTTGCAGACAGGAACCCACGGCCGTTCTTCTAGGCGGCGATCTGAGATTGCGGCCAACTCGGCACCAGGGCAGAAGAGCAGGAGAGGCAACACCCCGTGGCTCACGGCCACTGGCCGTGCTGAGGACAGGGGCGGGAGAGGGCAATCTGTAACCGATCCGCAGATTGGAGACGAAATGCCCTGAGGCAGCTTAGTACCCTGAGCAGCCAGACTTACAGCTTGTCCTTTCTTTCCTTTCTGTTTCTCGAATTTGCGTTGCCGAGCCCCCCCTTCCACTCTTCCTATGTCATGCTGTGCACTCGTTGTGGAGTATGCCTTTGTGCCTTCGATCTTCAGCCGCATTGTCTTCATCGTCGTGCTCGGCCACCCTGCTTACAGCTCGCAGACCATCGAATCTCACAGGGTGGCAAGCCCCCTTGCCCTCGATTGTGCGGCGCGGCTAAATAGCAATGGAAAGGAGCTCCTGCATGGGCTTGCTCGAGCTGGGTGGCTCTGTAGTACCAGCAGGCTGCCGCATGGTCTACGGCCAAGAAGAGAATTTGATATTTGATATTGGGCCGTTCCCAACGCCCAGAGCCTGCGTCTTGATACACAAGTATCTTACGCAAGCTGACGAAGGCATCAAATAGGCAGCTACTGGGTCCGATGCGCAACCAAAAGGATGCAGGATGCATTCTTCCCATCGGATGGGAGCAAAGGACGGCATTTGAAAGGCACGCGGGACGCACGAATGGCATATGGGCAATCGACGGGCGGCAGCGTAGGACCGCAGGGACATCGTCTGTACAAATACGGAGTCCTCTGTACACCATATCTCGCAATTTGTTTGAAGAAACAAAAGCCACAAACAGAACACGCTCACGTCGCTCGCTGTTCGACGCAACGGGAGACACGGGGATGAAACACACGCCGTAAAAGGCATTGCATGTAGGCTGGGAGCTACAGCGTGAAGTCTGCAGATACGCGCAAGCGTTCTACGAAAACAAAAGAGCCGATGCTGAGGTTCGAGAAGGCTCATTGACATGATGAAGGCTGCTGGGTGGTGCCCGTTTTTAGGACCTCTTTTACTGTTTAATATTAGAGCCGCCCTATTTAGAGCCCGTCTCCAGCTTGTGATAGCGGCCCGAGAGAGGCCTGGCCTTGGCTAGCCGTGTGCGGCCAGAGATGGAACGGGACAAGGCCTGGCCAGATTGGTAATGTATCTTAATACATTGACAGATCACCTGGAACGTACTTGTACGGAGTAAGTACCGACTTCCTGAGCCGCGATGCGGAAAGTTTGCGCCGTTGTACTCGAAACGCAACGGCCATGTTGAAAAGGGCATGTCCACACACAGGAAAGACAAGGGCACAAGTCCGAGTGCAGATTGTTTCAAGGCTGTCGAGGCTGTCGAGGCTGTCTTCATCTTTGCTCTTGACTGTCTGCGTCGTCCCTGTCTCCTTTGTGCGTCTTTCTTCGCGCCGTTGCGAATCCAAACAAGAAACAGGTTGGATACGCCAGCACAAAACAGAGGAAGTAACGGCCTGTGGCAGGAGCAGTGGCAGGAGCACTCCGTTGTATTACTCTGTATCTAAACTTACACTCCGTATTCCGTAGGGGTTCGAGGGGCAGCCAGGTCGGGGTCTGCCAATCCAAGGGGGAAGGAGCCCTTGGGAAACCCCACCTCGCCCACCTCCCTTTCTGCCTTTGCGCCCTGCCCCGCCCGTACATAGCGGGGTACTTGTCGGTGGCGGTGGGCGACACAGCGAACCGCAAGGGCTGGGAGGCGCTCGGATGTAGCACGTTAACTGGGGCACACCCCTCTCTGCTGGGGACCCTGTTTCACTGGCCTCACCTTCACCGCAACGCCCGCCACCAGGCCACCTTCAGGGAGCAGCGGGACAAATACGGAATGTGGCTAGCAGCAACGCTACTTGCACAGGCGCACTCTCCCCTCTGTTGCTAATTACTGCTCGCCGCTAGCTTGACGCCCACAACCCGCCTGCCGCCATCCACCATCCACCACCCACCACCCACCACCTCCCACCTCCCACCTTCCTCCAGTCGCTCGCCCACCCTTATCCACTCACTGCGACCCCTGGTCGTTTGTTCGTAGGTTGTGTGCTTCACCAGCCGACAATCCCCCCTGTCGGCCCTGTTCCTTCCCCCCCTCCCCTCGCTCGTCTCCTTTTCCCACTCCATCGCCCAATGCTCGCGCACACACAGTTTCCACCACCTCCCAAAGAACACCCCAAAGAACACACCTGCAACCAAGACACCCAGGAAAGGGCCAAAGACTCAAGCGTGAGATAATACGGCTCTTTCTTCATTCGGTCGGTCACCCTGCCTGCCTCTCTTTCACTTTCTCCCCCTTTCACCTTGACGCCCTACCGACTTTCTTTGTCTGCTTGCTTTCCAACAGCCTCACTCTTCCCGCGCCAGGAAGAAAGAAAAAGAAAAGGGAGAAGTAGCCTCAACGGACCAAGTCCGCCGTTCTCGTCCGCCCAGAGCGAGAGCGTCCATATTAGCGGCCGTCCTTTTGCACGCCGCTCTGTCGTCCACCGCCTCCCTCTTACCTCCACCTCCAATCTCACGTCTTTCGTCCCTCATCTCTCGTCGTCTTCCATCTCTCTGTTTTCGACGACTCGTCATCTGCCTTCCAACCCCTTCGCCCTTTCGCCCGTCTTCTTGCTGTCACCCTCGGCGTGCTTTCTCGCTCGCTCTCTGGACGACTGATGCCGCCTTGAGTCCTTTTTACTCGCGACCAAACGCTCCAGAACGAGCTGCTCGAACCACCACGCCTCGCCAGGTCTCGACTTCACGGCCCTGCATCTCTCTCTGTCGCCCTTCCACCCCCGGTTCGCAAACCTCCCGTGGGCGGACTGCAACGTATCGCCTCGTCTCCCACTCGATTGCAACGGCCGGCTTCCGTTTTCCCCCTGACCTGTCGCTCCTCACGTCCAATACTTTACCAGCCTCGAACGGCCTGGGCTCGCTCAATTTGTGTTCTCGCCGAGCTGCAGCTGACATTACACTCGGGTTCAGCTTGTCGATATTTACTTTTGCATAATCTCTCTCAAAACCTGTGTCTTGGATACACATCGTCCAAATAGTAGAGAAAAGACCCCTTTCCCTCCCTCTCCCATCCTGAACCCCCTGCATCTCACAGTTTTGGCCCCCAGGTTGGTCCTCTTCTATCTCGGCCCAACCTTGCCTCTTCTTCCCCTTAATTATCAAATACATCCGTCGTCACAATGACTACACAAAACAGGTAAGTGGCATCCACCTCATTGTGTCTCCAGCGCAACCTTGTTTCGTGTAGGTTCTATATCGACGGCTGACCAGGTACCACATCTCTCAGCATCTACACCACCGGGCAGTTCATGAACCCTGGCCCTGCGCCTCGCCCGCCAACAGACAGACCGCGTTTGAACCTGACGCCTACGTCGAGCATCCAGTCCAACCTGTCTGGACTGACCATCAGCTCGCCGATTCAGCGCTCGGCTTCGTCGACCTATTCGGGCTCGACCATTTCGCTTCCTCTCGGTCGCCAAAACTCCAATGTCGACGGCCAAGGAGGTGTTGCTGTGATCAAAGAGGGTGTTGCCCAAGTTAAAGAAAGCAAAAACTTCATTCAGCCATGGAAGCAAAAGTTCCTCGTCTTGCGGAAGGAGGCGCTCGATTTCCACAAGGTCGAGGGCGGCAAGGTCTCGTACACGCTGTTCCTCAAGGACGTCATCAACGTCGGCCGCGTCGAAGCCGCCGGTACGATTTTCGAGATCAAGCGCCATTCCAACGGATCGTCAACAAGCCCGGGCGATGACGACGGTTCCATTCGGACTCTCCAGATCCGCGTAAAGAGCGACGATGATCTGTACGAATGGATCGACTTCATTTACGCCCGCTGTCCCGGCATGGGCGGCGTGAGCAACCCGACCAACTTTTCGCATGCCGTCCACGTGGGCTTCGACCCCAAGACGGGCGAGTTTGTCGGCCTGCCACCAGAGTGGTCCAAGCTGCTCAACTCGTCTGCCATCACCAAAGAGGACTACGAGCGGAACCCACAGGCCGTGTTCGAGGTCCTGGACTTTTATTCCGACCTCACCAAGCGCGCCGAAAACCCGAACCAGTACTCGAGCATGACCCCGACCCCGCCGGCAAGCTCGACGCAGAACAAGCAGCTGGGCTACTCAAGCGGCGCATCGGTCGCACCACCCCGTCCTATGCAGCCCGCGCAGACCATGCAGCAGACTATGCAGACGCGCAACCCCAGCAACAACTATATGTCCTCCAACCCCGGCCAGTCCAGTCCACATGTCCGGCCGACGGCCTCGGAGTCTCAGCAACAGCGCCAGCAAATGCAGAACATGGCCAGCAACTACGTGAACAATGGCCCATCCCAACAGGATGACCTGCGTCAGAAGCAGCAACAGCAGCAGCAGCAGTACGAGGCGGCCCAGCGGCAGCGGATGATGGAAATGGAGGAGCAGAACCGCAGAGAGCTGGAGGCATACAACGCGTCATTGCCAAAGACGAAGATGCCTTTGGCCCAGCAAGAACTCGGCGGCTATTCCGGCGGTGGCTCCCCGGGTCCTTCAGCAGACCGCTTCAACCCTAGCCGTGCGCCCCCGCCGGCCCCTAAGCCAGGCCAGCCTGCCAGTTTGCGCGCTCAACGTCCCGCACCGGCGCCCCCCTCTAGCGCAGGTGGTCCTCAGCGCCCTACACAGGGTGGTGCTCCGCCGCCAATTTCGCGTGACCCCCCTGCAGGGCAGCCGGGGCAGGCACCTCGCATGCAGACCCGCCCTGATCAGCAGCAGGCCTCCGCTTCACCCGCCCAGCGCTACCCGCCCGGCAACCAGGCTGCCGCGGGCGCCCCGCGCGCCAACGGCCAGCAACAGGGTCAGCCACCGTCACGCCTACCAGCACCTGTGAAGCCGCTCAATGTCGGCCCCAAGGCCGCCCAACCGGCCGACGGTGTCAAGGCTGCCGAGGCCGCTTTGACTGCTAAGCCTCCACAGGAGCGGAAGCAGGATGTGCGCCTGTCGACGATGTCGGAGAACGAGGTCATGATCCGCCTTAAGGAGGCTGTTTCCAAGGACGATCCTAACTTGTCGTACTCGAAGCAGAAGAAGATTGGTCAGGGTGCATCTGGCTCTGTTTACGTCGCTAAAGTTAAGGAGAGCGCCGTTTCGCCGATTGCACGCACCATCCTCCGCGAGCAGGGTAGCCGGGCCCAGGTTGCTATCAAGCAAATGGACCTTGCACACCAACCCAGAAAGGAGCTGATTGTCAACGAAATCATGGTGATGAAGGACAGCAAGCATCGCAACATTGTGAACTTCCTTGATGCATTCCTCCGCAACAACAACTCCGAGCTGTGGGTTGTCATGGAGTTCATGGAGGGTGGCGCCCTAACGGATGTGATCGACAACAACCCGGTCATTACCGAAGATCAGATCTCTACAATCTGCCTTGAGGTACGGTCCCCCCTATGTCCTCTTTCTTTCCAAAAAGCTATTTGGTTGGTTGGTTTTACTAACAATTTTGTTTTTAGACTTGTCGCGGTCTCCGGCATCTGCACTCTCAAGACATCATCCATCGTGATATTAAGAGTGACAACGTCCTTCTTGATGCCCGTGGAAATGTCAAAATCAGTAAGTACCGAACGAGAACAAGTCAAATGCCAACCCAAAACAAAACAAAACAAAAACGCAAAAGGCGGCCAGGAGAAACTAACCCAAGTACAACAGCCGATTTTGGTTTCTGTGCCAAGCTCACCGATACCAAGAAGAAGCGCGCAACAATGGTGGGCACCCCGTACTGGATGGCTCCCGAGGTTGTCAAGCAAAAGGAGTATGGCCCCAAGGTCGACATCTGGTCTCTGGGCATCATGGCTATTGAGATGATCGAATCCGAGCCTCCCTACCTTAACGAGGAGCCTCTGAAGGCCCTGTATTTGATCGCTACCAACGGAACGCCGCGCCTGAAGAAGCCCGAGAAGCTCAGCAAGGAGCTCAAGGCGTTCCTGTCAGTCTGCCTGTGCGTCGATGTCTCGAGCCGAGCTTCGTCACAGGAGCTCCTTGAGCACGATTTCTTGAAGCACGGTTGCCCACTGGGCAGCCTTTCGGACCTGCTTGCGTTCAAGAAGCACGCAAAGTAAAGGCAAGCACCTTGTCATTTCTGTGCAAGAGTGGCGAGGCGACGCTCTAATATCCTCTTGTCGTTTCTCGTTTCTTCTACAGATGCAGATGCCTTTTTTTGTTGCCGCTTTTTTGGCTTTGTCTACCCTCTCCTTCTTTCTGACCACACCCCCCTCGTTCTCCCTCACTCCTTTCTTTTTATGCCCTTGATTTATGCCCACGTCACACGCCCTCTATCAATTGCATCCATGCAGCATCCTGCATGCGGTCGATCGTAAGCCCTCATTGATTTTCGTCTTTTGATGTTTTTTGGTTGCTGTTTTCTTCTCGTTTTTCATCTGCGCAGCACATATTTCTTTCTTTCGTATCACTATCGTTCTGCAGTTTTCTCCCTCTTTTTCTCTTCTTTTTGGGGGGGTGGGCGTTACAGGATCTCAAGAAGGTTGTTTTCCATCCCATATATCCAGACAATTCGGAAAACATGAATCATTTTGCTAGTTTATATGGTGTCCGTGTGTGACTTCGCCGTAGCTATCATATTGACTCCTCTTGTAGAAAAGACATGTGAAAGATAAACAAAAGGGCGAAAGTTTTACCACGTGATACCTCTTGAGAGAAGCATTTTGCTTTCTTAAACGTTCGAAGCCCACGTCTCGCAATATTCCATAAATACCAGCATAATGCATCTCATATTCACGTGTGTGTCACCATGTCGTCAACAAGCGCTGTGTTCGATGTGAGTTTGTCATTGTCACAGAGGAAGTCAACCTACGCGGTGAAGTAAGGTGGGTCGGCTCTAGCAGCCCTATTGGCCAGAATATTCCTTAAATTAGCCCCTGGTGCCTAGGTACCGCCCTGCCTAATATTGGCTGATAAGGTACCACGATTGACCTCTTTTGCCCCCTTTTTCCTGCCTAGTTAGTGACCTCGATTCAGTCCCCTCGCCTCGCCTCCTGTGCTCAGAGCAACCTCTGTGGCGCTGTTGTTGACTTTGGTAAACATCTGGGTACGGCTTTAGGAGGGGAAGGAGGGGTCGTTCGCCTGCTACAATTTTAACTTCCCCAGACAACCAACATCAACAGCGGGAAAAAAAAAGTTGAACCGAAAAAAAAAACACAACCAAAACCCATACAGACGCAACTTGAAAAAGTGAGCCGCCACCCACCCCCCTTTACCAAAATAACGTTTGCTTTGCATGCCCAACGTCTGAAGAAGCAAAAAAAGAAAACTCAGCACATTGCAGCCTAGTCGCATTGGATATTGACAACAGTCCCATTAGGCAGCATCTCTCCCTTTCCTGGTCGCGCTCACCTACAAAACTCGCCCACGACTCGAAACCCGCGTGCAAGCTCTTGCAACCTCGGTCAACGGTCCCTACCTATTCGAATACATCTATTCTCGCTTCATATCCCTCAAATTAGCCATCATGTCGGGCGCCGAAGGCACAGAGGTCCCCAAGGTAGGTTTTTTCTGGCCCCATCTTCCCCACCACCGCCTTTTCACTGTACACGGTGCCTGCGCGGTGTGCGCGCGCCCCTCCATTTGGCGTAACCACATGTCGAACGTGATAGCTAACAGATTGTTCTCTCTTCAATAGACCACCGAGGAGCAGCCGGTCACTTCGTCTGCCGTGTTCTCTATGTTCGGCGGCGGTGCCAAGAAGGAAAAGAAGGACGAGGACGAGGACCGCGGCGATGTCTCCGGCAGCAACAAGGCACAGCGCGAGGCTGCTGCTGCGGCTGCGGCCGCCGGTGGCGACGAAGTGAGTTCCAACGACATACACCCAGGCCACATCAATTGGCTTCTTGTTTTCATACAGCCGGACCATGTTTGTTAATCCACGTTACCCTTGGCCAGGAGGATCAAGTTCCCGAGTCGGATGACGTCCACTTCGAGCCCGTTATCCGGTTGACCGAGAAGGTCGAGGTCAAGACCAACGAAGAGGCGGAGGAGCAGACGTTCAAGATGCGCGCCAAGCTGTTCAGATTCGTCCGCGACAGCAGCGAGTGGAAGGAGCGGGGCACCGGTGACGTGCGCCTACTGAAGCACAAGGAGAACGGCAAGACCCGCCTGGTCATGCGCCGGGACAAGACCCTCAAGGTCTGCGCCAACCACTACGGTACGTATATCCATCCGCCCCCGTCCACGCGATTTGACACCGTGTACTAACTCGCCCGTCTCAGTTCTGCCGGATATGCGCCTGTCGCCCAATGTCGGCTCCGACCGCAGCTGGGTCTGGAACACCGCCGCCGACGTGAGCGAGGGTGAGGCCGAGGCCATGACCCTGGCCATCCGTTTCGCCAACTCTGACAGTACGTGCCCCCTTTCCAACCGGCTGGTTACAACCCCTCCTCTACTACATTGATTTTCTGTTACTAACCATATGTGTGTGTTTATCAGACGCCAACCAGTTCAAGGACGCCTTCATCAAGGCCCAGACCGAGAACGGTGCCTCACTTGAAGCCTCGGGTGATGCCGACGAGGACGAGGACGACGAGGAGGAGGACAAGGAAGATGCTAAGGACGAGGCCAAGGAAGAGGAGAAGAAGGAGGAGACCGCTGAGGCGGCAAAGGACTCATAGGTCGTTGCGCCCCCCTGTGGTGTTCCTTTCTAGCAGAAACGAAAAAAATATCCCCAACCAGACTCGTCTACAACCAAAGGAAGCCACCTTACGGTCTTCTTTTCTTTTTAACAACAACCCCCCGCACCCTCCCCCGAAACCAATATTCTCTTCTTTGCTGTTTTCTACCACCCCCTTCGACACTACACGAAACCCAACACTCGCTTCACGCTGTTAAACCAGTAATTCGGCAGCATACCGCCAAAAAAGCGACAATCAACGCCATGCGTTTTATCATTCACAACATCACCCCTCGGCCCCTTTCACCATACTGTTCACCCCTCCCCCTTCGTCCCACATGCCATTCGGAGGCCGGTTGACGATTTATAAACCCCATCCATTCCTTGATATTTTGCATGAAGAAAGCCGTACGGCGTCAAGTCAAATGCTGGCTCCGTGTAAAGCTTTGGCTTGCAAGCCAGATGGGAGAGGCAATGAATATTGCACCGGATTGCCCCAAACGATGCTAAGAGAAGAGAAAACACGAACAAAGAAGCAAGTTCCCACGAGACATCCTAGATAGTTGGTTAATACAACAGAGAAAATTGAAAAAAAAATCGCATAAGAAAGTATCTCTATGTTAAGTAATAATGAAAATAACAGAAAGGATATGGAAAATAGACATGAGAATGTCGCCTCAACGGGGGCATACAGTGAAGACTAGCGCAGCGCGCTCTTTCCTCTGGTCATGATCATCTTCCATTGTCGCTTTGGCTTAAAAGATAGAGAGCCTTCGAATTAAGAGGGAAAGAAAGGTAAAGAAGGGGAAAGAAAAGAAAAGAAAAGTCAATTGTGACCAACAACCGTCAACCGCCAACTCAAAAGGAAGGGGAGATACATATTTTGGACAACGTTTTGCACGGAGTTTCAGCCACATGCCCGTAGTGACAAAACAGCCACACAAAGGAAGGTTCGGTCTAACCCAAAAAGGAACTGGGGCATACTGAACCGATGAACGTCGCGCCTCTTGGACCTCAGTACGTGCGCAAGCCCATTCGGATTCTTACGCGCAAGGCGAGCTCCACGAAGCCACCACGACCACGACCACGACCGCGACGACAACCACGACCAGCGACGGCAACGGTAGAAACAAAAGAAACGACCGGAGCAAAATCTAGCGCCAATTCCCAAGCAACAAACCCCGTTCAATCAAGCCTACACCCCAGTAAGTGCACTGAATTTGTTCTTTTTCACCTAGGTTTTGGTCTTGTCCGAAGCTCGTCCCTCGCACACGATGCCTCTTCCGCTCCCTGTGTCAGGTGTCCTCGACTTGCGCTTCGCCTTTGTTTCTGCTTCATGTATCCTCCAGCCATTGTCCAAACCCAGCCTCACCACAACCGGCACACAGCAAGCCCGTAGGGAGGAGAGAGGCGAACGATGCTGGACCTATGCGTTGCGCGAAGCTCGGGGACGTGAAGGGCGAGCTGGAGGTCGAACTGAGACGATGTCGAGTCCCAAGCTGTCGCCTCTTCTTCTATCCATTTCCACTCCCGTCCCCCAGTCCATTCAGCTTCATTTTTACAAAATACATGTGCAGCCGTCGCTAACCTACACCCCGTCCAGTTTCCAACCTACCCTCGAGATCGCATTTCCAACCGCCGCGATGATTGTTGAAGTACGACGACCAGGCTATTGCCTCCCTCCGTCATTCTTGGCTTCTTTGACCGGCCATGCCTCGAAGCCCTCGAAGCTAACCTTTACTTTCTCGGAATCTAGCGCCGCGTCAAGCTCGTCACAGAGCAACATAACATGTTCGTCTTTGCAGAGGACCCCCTTTCCAGGAATGATGAGGGCAGGGAGGAAATCAAGGCTGTTGCGCTTTGATACAAGGATACTGGTTCACTTGGGCTAACAACGAGATGCGGTTTTGCGACACAGTCCAAAGCCCCCGCAGATGGAAGGCTATCCCATGAAGGAATGGACCGTGGAGGTTTACATCCTCGACGAGGCGGGCAAGGAAAAGCCGGCACGGTGCTTCCAGAAAGTCGTTTACAACCTACATCCCTCGTTTGAGAACCCAGTACAGAGTGAGTATTGCACGCTTCTCCGTGTATCCCCGAACCTATCCTTGAGGATCGGCCAGCTAACACGACGTAGCCTTCCACGAACCGCCGTTCAAGTGCACCAACGAAGGCTGGGGCGAGTTTGAGATGACCATTGACTGCTACACGACCGAAAAGGGCGGCAAGCAGTCCATCCTCCACGACCTCAACTTCGCCAACCCGACATACGAAAACATCCACACGATCCAGTTCAAGAACCCGTCCCAGGCTCTCCAGGCTATCCTGCGCGAAACGGGCCCGCTACCCACGGACGAGGACCGCAAGGCGCGCAAGGCCCAGGACACGACCACGAAGAAGAAGAAGACATACGACCTCGAGAAGATGGCCGATGTCATCCCGCGCCTCAACGAAGACGATCTTCTGCACATCATCCAGCTGATCCACGACAACAAGAACGACGACACATACATTATGAACAATCCCGATGGTGCGTGTGCTGCGTTTTTCCATTTTCGTCCTGGCACTCTCTACGTGTAACTTGTGTGGTTGCTAATTCTGCTTCACGTTGACAGCCGGCGAGTTCTCGATCGACCTGTATACCATGCCAGACAACCTGTGCAGGGTAATGTGGGAGTTTCTGGTACGCATTTGCCCCTTTTCCCCCTCTTGCTTTGATGCCAAACATGTCTTTTTCGGTTTTCGCAGAATACTTCACCGTCAACATGAGAGTCTCGAGTCTAACAGAACTCGTTTCTAGAGCCAATCCCCCGAAGGTCATCGCCTTCGGTAGGGGGCCGATACAATCGAGCACCCATTATGATACAACCCTAATTACTCATGTCCTTTGCGTTGTACTATATGGTTCCATTTCCTAGCCCAAACATCTCAGTACGTTCCCTCTGGCAATGAGCACGTCCTGTCACGTCTAGCTACAGATCAGCCTTGCTGACTCATATAGTTGGTCCGTTTCGAACATCTCGAAATGAACTAGAGCTCAGGTTGTGTTGCTCATATCATTGGTTTGCGCCCTTTACGTACATTACGGAGCTTGACCTATTCGTCCTACTTTATTCTTCACATCGGGGTAAACGGGGCCGGCGGCGGGGTGTTGCGGCAGCTTTTGGCTTTTTGGTGCGGGTTTCACGGTTTTGGTCCATTCGTTTTCCTGTTTGTCAATGTTTGCGCACGTCTTTCTCGTACTCTGGTGTTTCCACGCTTTTTTGTTTCCTTTCTTCTCTTTTTTTCCATTCTGCATGTCTTGTCTCGGCCAGTGGGCCATAGGAAAAGGGTCATAGGAATAGGGCATTTGCGATTCAACAGTTCTACCTTTACCTATTTTTTCAATCTTTCTATCCAGTTCAAACCTGGATCTTGGCATACATACTGGGACGGAAGACGGCGGCGCCGGCCAACAGATAGTACGGGCAAAAACCAAAAAGTGATTTACAGTTGAAGAACCGCTCTTTAGTATTACAAGTGAAGGCTCGACTGTGTAAATAGTCCCGACTCTTGACTTCCATAGACAGCCTCACAGCCCTACCTTGACCCCTTTGGTTATCAGAGAGAGATAAGAGCAGCTATCTCTCACCCTTTAAATCGTGTCTTCCAGGCTGGGTTAACCCAGCTGTCCTAATTCAAAGTGGTGTTGTTGAGATAGCGTATTTACAGCGCAGGGACGAGGCTTTTGAGATTAGCCAGAGTCCAGACGCTATCTTTCAGCGCCCATAGGCCAGGCCAACAGATCCTCCCCAACACACAGCAAAAGCCACCAGCTGGCCATGTGACCCCCGAAAGCTGCCACGGGTCTCTGCTGCGACGTATCTTACTGAATGCTGTGTTTTGTTGCGTTTGGCCCCTGCACCTTCCACCTCAGCCAAGGCGCACATTACAAAGTACAGAGTATTACAAAGTAAGATGTTGTGCTCCGCACGTCCCCCGCTCCTTCCAGATCCAGAGCCATGTGACCTTTTGCCAGCCCCAACAGTCACCCCAGTCGCAAAGTCTTCTCCCCGTTTTCTCGTCCTTTCGTCTCGTTTTACGCGTTTTCACTACGGAAGGCATACGACGATATCCTTGACCATCGGGGCCGTCCGCTTTCTCTACCATGTCTTTCTGGTAGTCGTCGCTTCCTCGATTCGCTCTATTATCAATCACCCCTGAAGCCCTGTTAAGGTCTCCGCCGTTCCATATCTTACTTACAACCTGCCTGCACCCCGCTAATACTGGTAACCTCCCAGGCCCCAAGCCCCCCCACGAAAACGGCAAAACGGCGCTCCGTGCTCCTTCCCTCAAGTATCTTACCTGTGCACCTGCACCTGCCTAGCACCACGCCAGTCCGCCCAGACCCCGACCCACTACTTTCTTTTCTCCCCTTTTCCCACTATTATTTGCCCATCGCCGCCCTTTCTCCTTCTTTCATTCCCCATCCACTGATCTTCTCGCCAAACCCGTCGCAAACCGACAGAAACCATCTAATCCCGACAACGCCCAGGCGACCTTGACCCCGGACCCAACGTCGCCCACGCCCGCGCTGCTGCAATAGGCGAGCGCTTGCATCAGGGTCCATTGAACCCATCGAATTCATCAAATCCGCCAGGGCGCATCGACCGCGCGTTGCGTGGCAATGTCCAATTTCGGCCTGCCGCGCCCGTCGCATGCGCTGGACGACACCCGCAGCCAGCCGTCGCAGTCCGACCGGTCACCGTCGTTCGCGTCTTCTGCACTTCCCGCCCGGGACGCCGCCGCCCAGGATGCCGCCGCCCAGCTAGATCCCCAGGGACAGCAGCCCGGCCACAAGCGAGTTTACCAAGCGTGCATACCATGTCGCCGCCGGAAGGTGCGCTGCGACCTGGGCTCGGTCGACAATCCCCACGATCCGCCATGCGTTCGCTGCCGGCGCGAGAGCAAAGAATGCTACTTTAGTGCCACCCGGCGGAAGCGCAAGACCGAGGATGACACGGGAATCGACAACGATGACTACATCGTACGAAACGGCCGTCGAAAGGTTCATGCAGACGAGTCCGGAACCTCACTCCTTGACGGCGGAGTGTATGAAGATGCGCCTCTAGTTGCCGGGATCACTAACGTCCGCTCCCATCCCCTTCGGCGGCCCCAGCCTGACGATCCATCCTCGCGCAACGGCAACTCTGGATCACGTAAGACAGACAGCATATCTGCCGCCGACGAGCCGAACACGCCGCTCGAGAACTTTGAGGCCCAGACCGTCTTACGCCGCGAGGTGTACGGCCCGCACGATGCACTGGACTTGTTGTACAAAGCAGCCACAGACAGGTTCGTACTTCCTTTTCATCTCCGCACCGCTCCGAGCAAGTAGTCGAGTCTCTTTGAAATGGCGGCTCATGTTCGTCAATGCTAATACATTGGCCCCATCTCGTCCAATAGCCCACACACGAAGCAGGAGGACACCAACAATGGCGTGTCCGCAGGGCCCTCACAGAACAAGTTCGCGCAGCAGCCAGGACAGGGCTCTTTAAGGTCCGAATACTTTACTGCGTCCGCCGCTGCTTACGGCCCTAGCCGGCCTGGCCGCACCGCATCACGAAACGAACAGGCTGTCGACCCCGAGCTTGAGCGGCCCGATCCGGCCACCCTCCCGGGCTATGCGGAGGCTCTCAAGTTGTGGGCAAGGTTCCGCTTTGTCCGTGCTGGGTGGTTCACTGCCCAAGAAGCAATCGAGTACATTGATTAGTGAGTGTCTTCGCACGCTATGAAAGGCATAAATGCAGTCCTATTGTGTTCGTTTTGGGCCCTGGCTAACTTCGGCTTCTCTTTCCTCCTTCTCCCATCTACAGCTACTACACAT
This sequence comes from Sporothrix inflata, assembly GCA_021396225.1. NCBI lineage: Eukaryota > Fungi > Ascomycota > Sordariomycetes > Ophiostomatales > Ophiostomataceae > Sporothrix > Sporothrix inflata. The sequence goes on along the minus strand of WNYF01000039.1, from coordinate 70,157 downwards.
ACCTGTCACCGTTGACGCCCATCTCACCACCGACATTCAGCAATCCAGCAACCCACGTCACGCTGTTGACGGAAGAGCCCATCCTTGCAGTTACACTTCTAACGATCTCGTCACGCTACAAATCACTCGTTGGCGCCGGTGCGAGCTGCCGGTCACACGCCGTCCACGAGCAGCTGTGGACGTACCTAAGAGGTATGATAGAACGTGTCGTGTGGGGCCAAGAGGCATTCGGTGGCGGTTTCTGCGGCTCTGGTGCCGACGAGTCGCAGACTTCCAGCACCGCTCCGTGGCGTGGACTTCGCAAGGGTAGTCTCCGCACTCTGGGGACTATCGAGTCGCTCATGATCTTAACGGAGTGGCACCCGCGAGCCTTGCACTTCCCTCCTGCCGATGTCACAGATGAGCTCTTGCTTTCGGCGAATGGCCGGGACGACGCTATCGGCGAAGATGGCGACTCGCGCCCCGCGGGTGGTGTCGGCGGTAAGCGAATCGATAGCTGGTTGGAGCCCGCCTGGCGAAGCGATCGCATGTGCTGGATGCTACTGAGCACAGCAATGGGTCTGGCCTACGAGTTGGGCGTATTCGACGACATCGAAGAACTGCTCGCCTCTGGCGGGATTACGCGTCCCGAATACGAAGAAGAAACGTACCGTCTTCGCGCCTACCGCATCAAGCGTCTGCTTCTGATCTACCTATCCCAGCTGGCCGGTCGCCTTGGGTGGACCAATATGGTCCCGGAAAGCCTGCGCAAAAAGGATCCGGTCGCCTCTCGGAAACGCCCGAACTCCTCCTTCGAAGGTCAGACACCTGGAACCAACCTTTCGTCAGTGTCCAATGCGTTTAACTATATCCCCGATTTAGAGCTCGACGACCAAATCATCCACTGCTGGGCAGGGATCAGCAACGCCATGCACACCGGCAATGAGAAGCTATTCTGCTCCCGGCAGCACACGACAGAGATCATCCAAAGCGGCAAATACACCGAATTGCTCAAAGACTTTCAGCCATTGCTCCGAGACTGGTGGAAGGAGTTTGAGCGCTTCAAACTACCGACTTTCATTCGCCACATCCTCAGCATCGAGTACGAATACGTTCGCATCTACATCAACTCCCTATCTCTCCAGGCTGTCGTGGAACGCTGTACGACCAATGCGGGCAATACTGCGGGTGGAAGCAATGCCTCGGGGGCTGTAGCACCGCAGCTATCTCCCCAGACACAAAACTACTACGGAAAGCTCCCCCTGGGTCGGCTTGGTGGTGTTACGGCAGTAGACCAGGCGTACGTGAAGGAGGTGGTCGACGGGTGCCGGAGCTTGCTCCGGACCGTCGTTGACGGACTCCTCCCGGGAGGGTACCTCAAACATGCCCCGGTGCGGACATATTTCCGCATTATCAGTGGTGCCATGTTCTTGTTGAAAACGTTCGCGCTTGGCGCTCCCAAGGCTGATGTTGAGATATCCATTACGCTCATGGATCGCACTGTGGATGCCCTCCGCAACTGTGTCGTTGACGACGTGCACTTGGGGACCCGGTTTGCCGACCTCTTGGAGTCGCTCACAAGTCGACTCCGTAACCGTTTCATCCATGCGCCATCGCTGCCTGTATCTGCAAATGCTCCCCAGTCAGCCGGTGATGGAAGCCCTAACCCGACTGCCGACACAGCCCCTGCTACGAATGGACATGCACGGGGACTCGCTGGTCATGGACAGGGCCTAACATCGTCCGCTGCTTTTCCGACGAACAGCGATCAGGTTTGGTCCAAAACAGGATTACCTGGTAAGTTGCCGCCAGTGCACAAAATTCCAACGAATTTTTTGGGGTTTTTTTTTTTTTGCATATCCGGGTTCCGGCTGACATGTTTTTTGTTTTTCGAATTCGAAGGTGTGGATCGTTCCGGTACACCAGCCAATATTTCTGCTACGCCTTTCGATTCTACAGCGGGTAACTTTCCCTATCCCTCGGGCACGGCATCCGTACTCAACCCGTCCACACCGGCTGCCGTTGTTGGTATGGACAACCCTCTCGGCGACACTGTTTTCCCCGATGCCACCGACTGGACCAACAATGAAATGTGGTATCTTCCTGCGGGACCAGCCTTTTTCCAGAACATGGGTGACTCCAATGTCGCCATGACAGCAGAAGGCGTTAGTGTTGCGGGCATGGATCTTCTTGATTTCATGGCCATGGATCCCAACGGATTTTGATTTTTGGTGAATGTGTTAAAGCACGTTGGGGATCAGAAGTTATCTTTCCTTTACTTGCTGATGTTCCTGTTTTACTTGTTCCTTTTTAGTCGCCCGTGTTGTGCGGCCCTGTTTATGTTTGGCTTTATAATTAATTGGCCTCCCTATGGGGAGTTCGCCGCTGCCAGTCTTGGCTAAAGGTTTAAAAAGAAAGCGAGTTCAATGCAAATAAGGAAACTGTGGTAATAAGACCGTGACATTACATGATGATGTGCTATTAATGCAATGCCGGCTCGCGCTCTCAGCACGCAGGACCCAACGGGGGGTCAATCATACCGGGTAGGGGCTTTTGCGGGACGGAAGCTGAATTTAGCTAATGATAATACTATTATTCGTGAGGGCTTCCCCTATACTTGTAGCTCGCGGTGTCGGGTCGCCTCACTATCGTGGAGTAAGAATAAAATCTTACGGTTGTTTTATCTGTTTATTTAGAAGGATGGGGGAGAGAAATGCTAAAGCAACAAAAAAAAAAATTCATATTAAGAAAGCTCAGCTAGAAATTATCATACCTTTTTTTCCGAGAGGAAAAAAATCCGATATTTTAAACCATACCCCATATACATGTTGCAAAATAACCAAAAATAATTACACGTTCAATACACCATACTATTATTTCACAAGAAAACGAGACAACGGTGTATTTACAACAAAAAGATTCACACCTGATAGAAGACTCTATGTTCACGAAACGACAACCGCGCGGTAATACGGGTGACCCGGCTAGCATTAAAATTACGCGAGATTCGGAATCAGTGGGTATCGATTGGTAAAAAGTAGTCGCCGGCCCCAATACGGCGGTCGTAATGAAGATATGTATATACAAAAGACGTTTAATAGTGAAAAATAAATATCCAAGACAAAATGACAAGACTGAAAGCCAACTTTCACTCCCCTAGTAAGGTAGGCCCACTTGTAAACCCATCCCAAAGAACGAAGATGCAGCGTGGTGGGAAGATGGTAGTAGCAAAACACATACCCTGCTAGAAAGGTGATGGTAATGCGTGGCAACATTTTAGACGACAGAAAACAGAGGAACAAAAAAAAAAAACCTGTGTCGTTGTGACCGGCTGCAAGTCGACCTGCGGGTGGTTGAATAGAACAAGTAACAAAGGAAAATGAAAAAGACGGGAGTATAAGGTAGCTGTGGCGGGGGATGTTTCTGCAAGACCGGCGGCGGATTTGGGGCGCCTCGGGCCGCAGTTCATGTTACCGCGACTGCCGTTGTTGGTACAATGCTGTGCCATGGCGAGGAGAACATTTCTCACTGACCAAAAGACGTGTGGCCTTGGTGGGCTTCTTGGAGAACTGGACGAGAAAACGAGTTAGAAAGTTATCGAGATATACAACACCGCATTTCATGTACCACAAAGAAATTTGCTCACCTTGAAGAACATTCAACTGGCCAGCCCGGTCTTCACACGCAACTTGCAGACCAGAACCATCGACAAAGTCCAAACAAACACTGTTGGGGAGCTCTTGCACTTCCATCTCGGGAATGTATGGCACCCGGAAGTCGCTGAGATGGTAACGCTTGATAGTACCCGCTGGTCTATCACTTCCTGGTGCACTGACACTGTTGCCCGTGCTAAGGATCAGAAACCCCTGCGAATCGAGGCACATCGTGCGGCGTTTCCAAAGCAGATTGTCGGGGAATTGAACATTGACATCCCCGACATATGAGATGACGTTGGACTGAATAGTCGGTCCCCCCCGCGACGGCGGGATTGCGCTGAACGCCTCCTCTTCCTCGGCGACAGTAGGCGAAATGGTTGGGGTTGTTGTCTTCCGGCCAGTGCTTAGGGAGCTCGATAGTCTTCGCATGAACCGAGAAGCCCGGTTTTTGCTCCCAGAGCCGGTCTTCTTATGGCCGAGTTCGCTGGCGGATGATTTACTTTCGTCACCGGAGCCACTCGTCTCCGTCATCAGCGAAGGCGATAGGGGGGTATTGAGGGGCGGTGTGCTCATATCCCGATCCTTGCTCGTCGAGCGGCGGCTGGAAATGCTAAGGCGACGTGCCAATCCATGTGTGGTGTGTACCGAGGGCGGCCGTGAAGGCGACTTTGAAGGTGTAAACAAGGAAGCGGGGGAAGCAAGGTTGTTGATATTGAGGTTGTCGGTCGAGGGGGAACGTGATGCCACGACCGACCCGCGGCGGTCCTTGATGAAGTCCTTGACAATCGACAAAGATGATCGACGACGGGGGCGTGCGCCCTCAGAGTCATCGGCAATGGTTGACCTATCCTGGGACTGCGAACGTCGCTTTTCCTTCGACATCCGGCGCTCTAATATGCTCTCTCTCTTCCGTTTAGGCTCAGTGGATGGGTCTGAGGCTGACAAACCCGACATTGCTGTGAAGGCCGAAGTAAACAAAGGAGTTGCCCTCTGATGGTCGACAACGAGAGGCGATTGTTTGAGGTGTAGCTGGCCCGGTTCCATTGGATCGTAATGCGAGTCAGGCAACTTAGGGAACGGCTGTGTAGGATCTCGGATGATCCGGGCCTTTACTTGGACCGACTCGGGCCGCCCTCTCGGCGGATTGCCCTTTTCGAACACGGAAAGTCGGCTTGCCATCGAGCCCGACCGGTCGCGTGATGTCAGCCTGGGCATTTCTGGGGTCGATTCCCGTGATGTTGGTGGAGACGGAGTTTTGTCTCTAGTCAGTGATGACGCCCGCTCGGCGACCGAGGGTGACCGAGATGCGTCTCGGGCACCGGGTTTGCGAACAGAGAAGAAGGTCGAGGTTGGCCGTTCGGCACGTGCAGGGGGCTCCACAACTGGCCCAGCGGTGCTTCCAGATAGCTTCTCAAGCGCTTTTATTCTCTGAGAAATGCTTGAGCCAAGATTTGTCTTCTTGGGGGCAATGTTTGCCGAGTTCTGTTGAGCAATTTTTTGTAAAAAGGTGGCACTCGATGAGACAGACCTGGCCGAGCTCGCTGTAGTATCTCCAGGAACCAGCAACGAACCGCGGACAGGGCTGGAAACGGTCCGAACCACACGGCCAACGCCTTCGTCACCAGCAACTCTGTGTTTTGAAGGGCTCGTATTTGGGAACACTGGGGTGATGGGCGATTTTGACACGGTCATAGGTCTGGCCTCTTGCACAGTTGCCGATTGTAGCTCCTCCATTAGCTCATCATCATCCGATAGATTGGCATCAGAGCGAGCTGCATCGTTTCCCTGACCACTGCCCAGGTCAGTGCGGATTGGGTCTACTAAGGCTCTCCGTCTCGCGCGCTTGGTGTCGATGGATGCGGTTTCGCTGGTCTCAAGCCCAATTGTCGACTGACTGTCTCTTGGTTCAGGCGCAGTGATGGTGGGGACTATGACTGAGGGAATCAAAGTTTCATCCTCCAAGTCAACGGTAAACTCAGAGGTAGTTGATGTAGTCGGGCGGCTCGAATCAGTGAACTCGGCTGCAAGTTCCTCGGCAGATGCTTGGGCGATATCCTGAGTAGGTGTAGGTTCCTGAGCAGGTTCCCGGGTGGGTGCGTTGACAACAGTCGCAGCATTCTCCGACTGCGGCTGCACCGCAATGAGCTCGTCTTCGTTGTTGGATTCCCCAGCACCGTTACCGGGGTTGGTGATATCATCATCGTCGAGATGCTCCTGAAGCTGCGCCGTGGGTTCATTTTGGCTTGAATCGGGCTCCTCCTTTTGAGGTCTTTCACCTTCAATGTCGTCATGCCGCACAGGTCCACCAGCTTCTGTTGTTGCCGCATCATTGTCTGCATTGGCCGGGTCATGGTGGGAACCCGTGTCTGTCTCTGCTTTGAGCTCTTGTAGTGCCTGAACAGTTTCATCGGTGGACTCAGATAGTGACGAGGCTTTGGTCGAATCGCCGACTTCTGAAGACATGGCAAGGGGGGAAGCTGGGTGGGAGTCTGTGGTATGCGTCTCTATTGAAATCTGGTCCATGGCAGCAGATAAGCCGACGTCGATCGCAGAATCTCCAGAGCCGGTGTTCGATGCATAGTTGTTGCCGGAGCTCAATCCGTCGCTGGTACCTGGCCGATCATCGAAACTTCCGGTAAAAGAGACACCCGTGGGAGGTGCGCTGTTGGATGGCTCCTCAGGCTGGGCAGCGCTCGCGACCCCTGCCTCAGTGGGCGCCTCACTGACGTCGACAGTCGGGATAGGTAGGGGTGGCTGGATCGTCATTTTCTTTTTCTTCTCGCGCAGTTTCATGGCTTTCATGAGCCGGGCTTTCTCGGGTGTCATCGTGTTCTGCTTCGTCACAGTTGCCGCCGCGGCTGTGGCAACAGACTTTATTGAAATGCCAGAGCTAGACGTGGGCCGGCCACCGCTGGTATGTGGCCGTTTCACATCTAAAGTCTCGGGGGGGTTTGCTGGCACCGGGATAGACATGATTTCGGCGGTCGACAGGGCGGTCACGTCTACCTTTTCCTCTTCGTCAATTTGATGTGTAGAGCTCCCCGAAGGCTTGGCGTCGCCCTTTCCCTTTCTGGAGCCCTTCGAAAAGAGCTTGAATCCGGCAGGAATGGCGGAGACAGGTCTGTAGGTACCCGTGCCTGCAGACGTACGTGGCCGCCCCGAGACATCCAAGGAGGGTCTAGGGGCCAGCTTCACCTTCGGTTTCCCGTAGGTGTAGGGTGAGTAGCTGTACATCTCGGGGCGGGTCAGTTGAGAAGACAAGCGGCGAGCATCGAGGGACTTGGCGGGCGAGGACGGCCGTTCGATGCCAGTAAAGGAAGGTGGGTCAGCGGTTCCAGCAAATTGAGATTCGTCGGGCGACTTTGCCAGCTGTGAATTCAAAGTCACTGGCAGTACAGCTGACTGCAACGACGCTGATACAGTCGAGGCAGCCTCATCTTGTGCGCCTGTGCGACCCTCCTCTTTCACAACCGACTGCCGTTTCGTGGCTCGTTGCTCCTCCTCCTCCTCCTCTGCAATCTCCATTAGTCTCCTCCTCCTCAGGGAACTTGTTGAGGAGGAAGTTGAGCTAGAGGCCGTGTGGAGGGAGCACGCGGCGGAGAGCTTTGTGTCTTTCAGTTCTTTCGCGTCGGCAATCGAAAAGGTCGTATTGTATGGTGCGAGGCGTTCGCAGACGGCATTGAAGTGGACAGTCACGCGCGCTGGAGTGGTTCATGACAAACAAATATCAGCAATTGAATTTTTCAAGACAAGCTTGTGCGCGGCTCGTAGATCGGACGACTCACCCTGCACCAGCCGGGAGCAGTTTTCTGGCAGATATTTGACAATGACGTTTCTTCGCCGGTACCTGAGGAAGCCATAGAGGGGGGATGCTTCTTCGTACTGGGCAATGGCGTTTCGGATTTCAACTATGCCGCCACTGCCTCGCCCAAGCAGCTCGACCTCGTCGCGACTTGCATACTTCAAAAGGAACCTATGACGGGAACGAGAAACACATTAGTACAGAGTTGATGTTTTCCCCCCAATGTTGGAGACTGCCATTGAGGGCTGTTGGGCTTGGTTTGGAGTGCTGGTTTAAGTTGGTGGCGAGAGAGTGATTTACCATCCTCCAGGTTCAGAGACCGCAGTCTCGTGAGCCTCTCTGACGGCCGAATTGTCGAGGCCGTTCAGCGACATGGCTGCTGATACCGCGTTCGGCCAAGATCAGGGCGCCCCTTTGCAAACGATCGAGACGCACAAGTAGGCGTATTCTCGAGGAGAAACGCGTACTTGCTTTCTTTGTCGAGCAAAGGGCAGGGGCCTCGCTGAAGGGTCGAGATTGAGGATCGAGGCTAGGTATAGGGATAACCGAGAGATGATATGATGATATATCGATTGACTGAGGGAACGGGGGCGAGTTCGAGTTTCGAGAGTGGTTGAAAAAGCAAGAGCGAGTTATCATGCGGCTTTTGGAGAGAGCGCGTCGTTCGCCGAGAGCGGAAATGGCCAGGGGCTCATACAGGCTGGCATGTCCTGGAGGATAAATCGATGTCGCTCGAGAATCAAAGGAAGTAGAAGATAAAAGAAAGAGTCAGGATCAAGATGGTCCAAGACAACAAGAGCTGCCTCAAGAAGAAAACGCGGAGGAATGTGGGAAATTGGTGACGGCAATTCGGGCAGAAACAGCAAAGCTGGATTTCTGTTTCGTGCTTCTCCCTACTGCTTTATTAGCAAGACCTGGGCGCACCTCCAAGGGCAACACACGGACGCCACAGGCGCATTCCCAGAAAAACGTGCGGGACTCTGATGGCAGGTCACGCAAGAGGGCGGTAAATGAACGAGTTGATGGGATGAAAGCAAACTGAGGCTTAAACAAGAAGTGAAAACAATCGAGGCGGAACCAAAAGGGAAGGAGAGATCGTACAACAAAAGGGGAGCCAAACAGAAAAGGCAAAACGAAAAGCCTGGTTTTCAGCAAACGCGGGAAAGGTAGAATCTTTTCAATGAGGCAGGTTCAAATCGAACCCCTGAACATTGCTTCCAGTCCGTCTGTCGCTCTTTCCTCTTTCCATCGCCCCCATTATTTTTATTTATTTTATCTTAATTTGGGGCAGCTATTGGTTTTCCACCTTGTTATTATTTTCCTACGCACACAGAGACGCTCGTCAGGGGGAAGAGGAGGCGGCAGGTCCCTCCTCCCAGTGCTCTCAGCCATTTTCGGACTAGTACGGCCACCGGCCCATCGTGGTTTCCCGTTTCAGACCCACCCAATTCTCCATGCACCCAATCCGCTTGCTTGAGGCTAGGATATGTGTACTTCTAACTTTGTACGTTGTACGGAGTAATACGCCTACCGAAATTGGAGGTAGGATCGATACAGTTGCGAACACTGGAAGTGCCTTTTGCTGTACTAACACTACCGCTGGCCTTTTTGGACTGCTTGTGTGTTTACTCCGTATCACCTTCCCTGACACGTTCTTTGGAGTGTTCTCGGTATTTTTGTGAGGTATCGTGTGCACTGTCTGTCGATTTTCTTGGCATACAGGTGGTGATCGCTAGCCCGTGAATTCCCTTGCCTCAACGGTTGAGCTAAACCAGCAAGTGATACCAGCGTGTGACGTCTACAAGGATAACTTGCACTAGTATTCAAGATCACCAAAGCAAGGGGTGGCTTGGAGTGCAGCAAATAAGCTGATAAGATACGAAGTACGCTGCGTTGTGCTTGCCCTGGCAGATACGACGGCCACCCCGACATGCCATTTTCCCCCCGTAGGAGGGAAATGGTGAAAAAGGGCAACGGAGATGCGTGCAAAAACGAGAGGGTGAAAGGGGAAACGAAATAGGACATAAAAGGCTCAGGCCCTGCTCGTGCTGTGTGCCGTGCCGAGCGATCAACTATCGCCATTCAACGTACGACGTACAGACGTGGTAGACCCTGTGGTTCTTGCATGAAACGACCTTTTTGGAGTCTGTGATTTGCATAGAGATGCGGCGATAGATGCACCAATGCAACCTCACAGACCTTTGGCCTGGGCGTGCTGGCCGTTTTTTTGGTTCACTTGGCCGCTTTGACCTCGAACAGGATGAGGGGCACTGCATATTCCGTACGGAGGACAAGTACTTGTCGTAGCTGTGAAGAGATAGATTGAACAACTACGACCCAGCATAACGGAGTGAAGACGAAGCACTGCTCGTACCTTGTACACGGCGGCAACTGTATCTAACGAGCACTGAATATTTTTGTATGGAGTGTTTGTACGTCGAATGCTGCGATTGTGAGCGTTGGCCCGTGTCTACGCCAGATGTTTTTCGACACCCCTTTATCAGATTGCATAAGCGGGGGAGAAATAACATACCATCGACGAGAAAACATTCGTGGAAGCACACTGCAATCACTCCAGGCACTTTAGAATATACGTCAGAGTGGTGCTTTTTCTGTTCTTAAAAAATTGGCTTGTTTTTTATTTCTTTAAAAAGTAATTGTGTACGCACAAAGCAAAAACAATGTCAAGTCAAATACATAAATCGGCCATAAACAGGAAATCCAAAGCGTCGTGTCAGCACCATCTCTCCTGCATAACACCCCCCTTTCTCACAGCTTACCATCTCCCCCCTCTGTTCTTTGGTCATGATGCCTCCAAGGGAAACATGTTTGTTTGAACGAGACTCATACCACCTGTATCACCAGCACTTCCCATATTTAGTTTGCTAGTTATGCGGTAAATGTTATGACTTGACTTCAGCCGACACAACGGGCTCGACGGGTTGGTCCTCTGTAGTCGTAGCAGAGCCTTCGGTGTTGTTGGATAGGATAGATCCCTCTGGCGTCGTATCAAGCGACTCGTCACTCACAAACACCGGCTCTTCCTCGACCGAGCCTTCGATCGTCGTCCGCTTGAAGGCTTCATCGCTAGGCGGGACGGCCACAGAGTCGTGCCCGCGACCACTGTTGCTGGCAGATACACCGATGGCGGGCGTGCCGCCCTGAGCAATCTTTTGCTTGATGTTGTTCACAATCTTGTCGGCCTCGCTTGGCTTTGTGCCCGACCCCACCTCGTCGCCTTCGACACCGATCAAGCCATCGTTGTTGTTTTGAGTTTCGACCAAGGCCTCCTTGTCGAAGCGAACAACCATGCACGAAAGGTTATCCGTGCTGAAGTGAGCAAGTGCGTGATCGACTAGCATCTTCGCAGCTGCGACGGGATCGGGAACATTGCGGATGAGATTCACTGCGTCTTGGTCGTTGCAGACGTCCCAGAGCTATGGTCATAGTTAGCATTTGACAATATATAGACCTGGCAAGCAACTTCGAAAATACGTACCCCGTCGCAGGCAATGATGACGAATTCGTCGAGTTCCGGCTGAATAACCGTCTCTGTCGTGTAGGGGTGACCGGTGACAAGCTCCTTGATATAGGTGTCGCCGAGAGCTCGCGTAACAGCAAGAACTCCATTCACACGATTGTTAAGGACTAAACCGCCAGCGTTGGCAATGCGGCGCCCCTCGTTCTCATCGCTTCCCTTGTGGTCGTACGATAGACGCAAAGCTTTTCCGGACCGGCAAAGAATGATGCGCGCATCGCCGACATTTGCCGTATAGAGAACACGCTGTCGAAGAGCATTAGGCTTTAATTTGGCATGAGCAGTTTCCACATCGGTCGTGGTGCGAGATGAGGGCGCATTGAAACCGCCGGTGTTACTGGCGCTGCCTTTCTTTTCATCTACCTTGGGCGCCGTATCGTCGTTGGCCTTTGCGGCAGCAGCCATGGCAATGCCCTGGGAACCAGTGGCAGACTGGCTGCTGGGCACTCGGTCCTCCCACCGCAGCACAGCAACTGCCGCGGTGCAGCCGCTGTTTTTGAGAGGGAGCTTCTCTAGCTGTGCGTCAACGGACGTGAAGGTCTGATCAAGTAGCTCGGGTATAGACGCATTCGGGTTCTTGCGTATGACCTCTTCAAGGATCAAATGCAGCTTCTTCCCACACCAGTCTGCAGCGAAAGTTCCGGCATGCCCGTCGAAGATGGCAAAATAACCGTTGTCCGTCTCTAGCGAGTCGCTGACAAGATCTATGCCGCTGTTTCCAGCACTGGAGACGGCGGCATCTTGCCCGCTGCTGTCGGACGCCGACTTGAAAGATTTCGTGCTGTCTTTGTCGGTGGCCGTGGAGGCAGGAGCAGGCGTGCGAAGGAAGTTGTACAGGAAAGCGTGTGTATCTTCCATTGTCCGCCGGCATTTTTTGTTCCTATCTTCCCAGACACCAACACGAAACGTGGATCTCGGGCCCGGAAGGGACTCGCCCGCCGAATTGTTGTGCTGCCCTTGGGGAACAGCTAGCGCGGCATCCTGCTTGCCGAGCTTTTGTAGCGGGGTCTGGGCCGATGACGACCCGTCGCTACTTGAACGTCCGGTTTGAGAGAAGTTCAGGGTGTTCTTCGCAGATGCAAGCAGGCTGCTGGCACGGCTACTGACACCACTACTCCGTCGCTTCTTGGGCTCTGCGGAGCTGCCGGATGCTGGCGGGCTATTGTTTCCGGTCCGCCTCTCGGGGCTCACAGACTTTGCAGACTTCTCGGTGGTCGCGATCGGCGTTGCAGGTGACACCTTGGCCGAGTCAAGCTCGGGAGACGGCGATTTGTTGCTATTTTTTCTGACGCCGCCAGCGGCAGCAGCGGAAGGGCCTGGGCTGGCGCTGTCGCCGCTGCTACCCGTGTCATCGATTGCGCTCTCGGGCTTGAGTGAGGCAGAGGACCCTCCGCCAAACATCCTGTTGAGCAGCCCTCCCTGCGAAGAGAGGCTGCGTCGCTTGTTGCCTGCCAGCTTGGTTGGTGGTCGGGGGGTTATTGGAGAAGAGGGATGTTGCGAAAGGATGGGAGCCTATTCTGCTTATGTTGCGACCGGACGCAGCAACCGCTAATGCAAAGATGGCCGGCGAAGTTTAAAAAAAGATTGAAAAGGCTTTGACGAACACGGCAGCGGTCGGGGTCGAAGCAGGGCTGCGCAGGAGAGGTCGGGGGATGTGTGCGAGTGATGGCGGAGGCGACGAGCGTTAGACGCAGTGCGACGTAGAGTGAAGCAGGCTGCCTGTGCACAAGGTAGCCCTGTGACGTTGTTAAACGGGCTGGTCGTAATGGGAGAGGAGGAAAAGATACTGTGAGCTTGTGAAGAGGCCGACGTTCTAGACGGGCTTGAGTGCTTCTTCAGGCCGTAGTCAATGTTGCGCGCATGCGAAAGAATCTTGCTGTGCCTGATGCTCGAGCACAGGTAGCGTTTACAGGTTGTGTTTTCTGGGGGGTTCGAGTAATAATGACCAGCTTGGGCATGGTCCTGTCAGTGGTTGTGGAAGGCGGCGGGGACAGACAAGTAACGGGGAAAGAGGAGGAGGGGCCTTGCGACCTATTGGTGGATGATGTAATACACTAAGGGGACGGAGGGAACGGGGGGAAGGAACGAGGTCAGAATTAGGCGCCTGGGGCTGGTGAGACGAGCTGCATGCGAACCAAAATTCAGGCTAGTGAGCGACAGAAGAGGAAGGAACAAAAAATTGCCTTTCAGGTGGCCTGGCCAGGTCAAGCCGCCGAGCCAAGCCTTACCACGCGGCAGCTGGAACACGGGGAAATCCAAGTCTCTGGAGGGTGAGGGGAGAGTGAAAAGGTAAGATATCTTACGGACGCCCCGCATGCACAGAAACAGAGCAGACTTATGGAAATAGAGGTGTTCAACCACTGTCCCTATGCAAACACCCTTGAGCCGCCAGACTGGTTGTTGTTCTGTAAACTATCTTACATGCACCGCACTCTATTTTACCATTGTTGAGCGACAAGGCCATCATTGGTAGTTGTGGTAAAAGCAGGTTAATAGAATGGCTAGGCCGTCTAGGCGCCAAACAACCAGGCGCATCCGGTGCTTCCAGCGTGTGCTCCTCTCGCCTTCTCTTATGTAAAGCTACCAAGCATTTGGGAACAGGCCAGGGAGCAGGGGGAAGCATGGTAACGGCGGCGGATTCCAGGTTGGAACGGGGCGCAGCATTTTGGCGCCAGCCCCCGACGAGCCCGACTGGCGAACAATGGAGTAATTAAGTGGTGCCGGGCTGAAATGGATGGGGGCTCCGTAAGATGAGCTGCACGGGAGAAGGGAACGCTGTCGCGGTCTCAACGGAATTCGCAATGGGGAATGAAATAGTATGCAGTATCCTCTCCCCTCCAACGACGTACAGTCGAGTGGCATGAGGGGCCTTGACCATTTGATCGTGACAATCCTGACAAAGTAGGAGAGATGGAAACGTCGTATCGTATACGCTGAGACTATGTACTGGAATAAAGCGAGAACGACTAAGAAACCCACGGCTTTGGCAGAACAGAAAACAAGACGACAACGGGATAAGAAAACAAATACACTCGACCGGGCCTTGAGCCAACGCTGGGCCAGTGAGCCAGTAGGCCCGGAAGACGGTGTTCAGCGCGACAGAGGGGAGAGACCTGGTCGTCTCGAAAAAGGTCTCTCCTGTGAACTACCGCCGCAGGCTGTCCAGGCGGGCTTGAAGATCGTCGTCGCCTACATTCCCACCGCCGCCACCTCCGCCGCCGCCGCCTACAGCTTGGGCAATCTTGCCTTCTGGGACAGTTGCAGCTTGCAGGCCTTGTGGTGTGTCGCCGAGCTATACGATTCGTCTGTGTTAGCCTCTTCCGTTGAACAAAACATCCAGCACGCAGAGGGCCGAGAGACAAGGTTTGTTCTCCAAGCCAACTGGAGACAGCCCAGGGATTCGTGCAACGTACAGCCTGGGTAAGGTCGACACCAATCTCCTCGAGAACCTGCTCGACAACTTCGTCGCCCTCTTCTTCGACGCCGACATCCATGGCGTCGTCAATAGCGTCGTCCATCATCTCTTGCCTCTGCTCCATGATATCGTTCTCGCGCTCAAACTCCATGGCGATGCGCTGTAGGGACGGGAGGTTCATCGTGCGGTTCATACTGCCGAGCGCCATGGTGGCGCCTTTCATGGCCTGCATCATCTGCTCGTTTGTTCGATATGTCTGGAGGACGAATGATCAGTATTGCGCGACAGGTAGTATGCGGTAGGCAGTCGTTCTCTTCTTACCTGAAGTCGTAGGGAGATCTTTTGCAGCTGGCTTCGCATACCATAGAACTTCTCAACGTATCTGCAGTAGCATCGCTATGTTAGCAGGGAGGCAGCTACCGTCATTCAACGCTGCCGTTGACGCTATCTGTAGGGAGACGGTCCTTTGGACTGACCTTCTTGTGCGCACTAAGTCCTTCGCTTGGATCTTGCATGCCCCCATCTGGCCCTTCTGGGCGCTTTGCTTGATCTGGGCAATCAGCGCTTTCTCCTGCTTCTCCAGTTTGACCCGTTGTTGGTCAAGTTCGCGGATAGCCTTGTCCAGCATCCGCTGGTTCTTGCGCAAACGCTCGGCCGGCGTGATGCGCTTCCCGAAAGCCCATTCAAGCATCTGTGGTGGCGGAACAGGGAAGAATCCCAATTGTCAGTCGGCAAGATCTTTTGGCTGGACATCGTTGTCTGTGTTGCTGCTCTCTCACATTCATGGTGTCGGGCTCGGCTTCTCCTCGAGGAGAGCGATCGAATAAAGAGCGGGGAAACGGGGTGGGAGGTATGGCGTGGCTGCGGCGCTGTACAGCCTGCTCGACTTCAACTGTCGTTTCTCGCCGATGTCATCGATGCCGTTAACGTCGTTGATGTCGCTGTCGCGGCTATCGTTGGGTTCGTGGAGTGGTTGCGATGAGGAGAAAGATAAGGCAGCAGGCTAGGAGCAAAGAAAGGCTATGGTCAGGCTTGGAGTGCGTGTTTTCTGGGCCAGGCTCCCGAGATAGGCGCTAGAGCATGCCCCTAGGCCCCAGTCCACACCGTCATACTGTATTTACGACGTAAAGCGCCCAAATATGCACTACAATAGGTAATACAGACTATTATCAATGCTCATAAATTAGCCATAACGCTCGCGCGCTCGTAAAACCTGTCTCAATTTGCCCCTGCTGTCGGACGAAGAAAGTGAACTGCAATTGTGCACTGGAATGGAATCTGAACGCGCAAAGGCAGTTAGTCGCTCGCTCTTCCTGGTCACACCTGCCCGCAAAAGATGAAGCGCGAAGTGGCCAAGCTTGGCCACCGCTCGTCCTTTCTCCCCACCACTGCGTCACTCTATGCCTATTTGCCTCGCAAGGGCCAACACCGGTTGGTGGGCTTGTGGCTGGACCAATCAGCACGCCACTCGCCGGGTGTGGCTCACTCGGAAATTTTGCCTCTTCTGTCAGTCGAGAAATCGAATGCTTTCCAGCACAACCCAAACTACCTACAGATTGCGAGCATCGTAACGTGGATAGAAACCCCAAGCTAGACGATACTATCTGCAAACCGGCGGCATTCTTTTCTCACCACACAAACGCCAATTCCATGGCTGCACCGTCGACACAATGAGCCCTAAAACACGCCCAAACAAGGGGAAAGCCCCAAGCAACAAGCCGGCAATAGTCGGTGAACACGAGGCCGGCGACAACGACAATGGCAACAACACCGGGCCTCAACCGAAGGGCCCCGGCTACATGACAGTCGGCACTGGATCAGGTTCGGAGCACATGTCCAATCTGAAGCACCTCATCGATAAGGACTCCGGCTACGGCGGCAGTACCATTGGCGGCGACGACGACGTTCGGTCGACGGTGAACTCGTCCTTTGCATGGGACTCGGCTGTCCAGGACAGCCACCAAATGTACCCAGCCGCCTCGTCGTCGTCTGCAGCAGACTTTGAGGCCAGCCGACGCCTGCAGGCAGGCGCAGTCCACCAGATGTGGTACAACCAGCACCGTGTTGCTCTTGGCAAGTCCATCACCCAGGTTGTGGACTTGTTGAAAGGCCTCCAAAAGACAAACATGTCCTGGCCTGCGCATTATCCAACCGTGCAGCGTATCAGTGCTACTGCACCGCTGCCGCCGCCATCTCCGACTCGCCCGGGCTTGCAGCACGCTCATACGACCGTGGGCGACCTCATCGCCACAGCGAGCCCATCGCCAGATAGCCAACCCGACCGCGGCCCCCTACGCCGATCTTATACCGCCCTGGAAGACGATATGGCGGCAGAGTCCAGCAAAACCGCCGAGGCACGACCGGCATCCATGGAGCCGCGACTGGTCACGCCACAAATTGCACAAGAATTCTCGGTCCTCAAGCTCGACCTAAAGCTTGGTGGCATGCACCAGGCCGAGCTGGTCCACTCCCTCGAGAAGGCATCGATCGCGTCGCTGTTGGACGAGAAAATTCGTTCCAGTTTAAGACACCTTGAATCCCTACGGGATCGGATCGAAGACATTTCCAGCAAAGTCCTGATCACGGGCGATTTGAATGCCGGCAAGTCAACATTTTGCAATGCTCTTCTACGGAGAAAGATCTTGCCCGAGGACCAGCAGCCTTGCACCAGCATCTTTTGCGAGGTCTTGGATGCTAGCGAAAATAGTGGTGTGGAGGAGGTACACGCTGTCCATATGGACGTTGTCTACAACCGAAACGACGAGTCTACCTACGACGTTTTCTCTCTCCAAGAGCTAGAGAAGATTGTGACCGACAATACGACCTACATGCAGTGCAAGGTCTACGTGAAAGACGAACGAGCCATCGAAGAATCCCTTTTAAGCAACGGGATTGTCGATATTGCTCTTATCGATGCTCCCGGTCTCAATTCAGATACGACCAAGACCACCGCGGTGTTTGCTCGCCAGGAAGAGATCGACGTGGTCGTCTTTGTTGTTTCTGCCGCCAACCATTTTACTCTCACTGCAACTGAGTTCATCAAGGCAGCGGCTGCAGAGAAGGCCTATTTTTTCTTCGTCGTGAACGGGTTTGACGTCATCCGCGACCAGGAGCGGTGCAAGAAGATGATTCTTGACCAGGTATCTGGCCTCAGCCCTCAAACCCACAAAGAGGCTTCAGAGTTGGTGCATTTTGTGTCAAGCAATGCTATCCCTATCACACCGCCGCCTGCTCCGCCTGGTGGTCCAGGCGGCCCAGGCGGCGGAGGAAGTGGCAGCGCTTCGGGCGGCGGCGGTGGCGGGGACGACGATGACGATACAAAAGACAAAGGAAAAGGCAAAGAGAAGCTTCGAAACTTTGAGAGTATGGAGCAGTCCTTACGGCGATTTGTTTTGGAGAAGCGGGCCCATTCTAAATTGGCACCGGCGAAGAACTACCTTCTCAACATCCTCAATGACGTTAATGCTCTTGCGACGGTCAACACCGAAGTTGCACAAGCGGAGATTACCCGTGTTGGCAACGAGCTGAGCGAGATAGAGCCTTTGCTCGAAACCAACAAGAAGGCAAAGACCGAGGTCGCCACCGAGGCTGAACAAATCATCGAAAAGACCTGCAAAGACGTGTACGACCATAGTCGAGCCGTCATTGGCTTCTCTATCGCCCATGCCGGTGACGAAAATCTGGGTGTGCCGTACCCTGGCCTTCTCTCCGCATTTCAATATGCCGAAGACATCAAGCAAGCCATGTTCTCACAGATTTCTGCGTCTGTAACCGAGTGCGAGGAAAGCGCACGTGTGAAGGCTGGGGGTGGCGTGAATACGCTCAAGCAGCTGGGAATTCTTCACCTCGGTGACGATTTTGCGGACCTCAACTTCCGCCCTGAGTTTATGTTCCGTCGACGAAGGGACGAGCTGGCGCGAAGACTTGATGTCCCGACCGAGATCATTGACTTTGTGGACCTATCTATGATTCTTCAACGTCAAGAGAAAGTTGCTGGGACTGGAATGGCCCTGACAGTCGCCACGGCCCTCGGCACTCGGATGATTGGTGGCCAGGGTTGGATGGACCATGCTCTCTCTGCTGTTAAGCTGATGGGAAGCAACAGCACGCGCCGCTTGCTGGTTCCAGGCCTTATTCTTGCAGCGATTGCGGCCACTGGCTACATTCTGTCCCAGATTCCGCAATCTCTACCGCACCGGTTGTCACACAAGATCTCATCTCGTCTTGCCGAGATCGACTATGTTCACTACAACTCGGCCCGTATCGCCGGAACGGTGCGGAAGGTGTTACGGTATCCTGCGGACTCTATCCGTGACGGACTAAACCGGTCGGTGGACCAGCTCGGAACACGCAAGGAAGATACTTTGAAGATCAAGGCTGAAAGCGAGGTGGCCTTGAAGTATTTTGGCAATCTGGTGGTCGACAGTGCGCGTCAACGAAGCGTTGTGAGATCTCTGGATCTTGACACGCCACCCCCTGGCGCAGCACATTAAGAGACTGGCACACGGAACGAATTTGAACGAAACTGTTTAACAAAACAGAACACGACGACTTTATGGCGTTACGGTGGCTATTGCTTTTGACATTTTTTGACTCTATTTTCATGCATTTATGATCGTGGGCCACGCCGAGTTTGGTTCCCTTTGTTAGGGGCGGACTTTTAGGGCCTTTGATCTCGAGTTTTCAACGATCACCCCTCTACTGAGCTCGTTCTTTTCCCTCACTGCTTACAAAATCGCCGTGGCTACGCCACAGATACGTTTATCCTTACTCTCTTGTATTTACTGCTCTAGCTCGGATCATAGTTACGACCACGTCCATCTTTCTGTCTACACGTGAATTCATGATTGTAGGTGAACTGTAGAATCTCGCATGTTTCTGATTTTTTCCCCATCGTTGTTAGGCTTCATTATATATCGAAAGTGAGTAAATAAATGCAAGTTTCTATTGTATTCCGTTTCTGATATGTATACAAGTAACTGCATAATATGCCCAGTTACGAAGGGGGAAAATCATTGAGAGAAGAGTGAATAAGAAATAAATGCGCCAACCAGGGGGGAAAAGGTGGAATAGATGAGACCAGGCAATGAATCATAAGCGCCCTGCCATTTTCTGCTTGGCCGATGATGTAAGAAAAGGAATTGACACAAAAAGTCGTGTCGTTTGTCTCGAGAAAACAAAAATCAGACGTGATCTCAATGCAAAACGCACGCGCTAACAGTGCCCGCATTGCGTACACAACATAAGCACAGGCTGTTCACAGCCCGTCGAACGTTGCTTCCTATCCCTTCCAGGTTCGTTGGCCCTGATTGTTCCCCAAACCTTATCCGGATTGTGTCGTAAAACCGACATTTTCTTGCCCCTTTGCACTTTTGTTGTTCCCATTCCCATGCCGGTGCTGTCCATCGTCATCAACGTCGTCGCAGTCGTGGGTTTTCTTTCTTTTTTCTTTTATTTTTGCAGTGCCTGACCCGAAACTCAAAGCGCCGGCCGTGCGCCGGGGCCGCCAAGTGCGGCCCCGACTTGAGAAGCAGTGTCGCCGCCTTCCGGGCCCTCGCCCGAGCCAGCTGTCAACAGTTCACTGCCCATCTCCCGCATCCGCTGCTCCTGCTCCATGGCCAGTATGTTCTGCTCCTCAGCCCAGGAGAGGGCGAAGGGGACGCCAACAAGCAGGGCGCTCACAGAGATTGTCCAGGCGGCACGGCCAAGGAAAGTGAGGGTGGTACGCACGACACGGTCGCCGAACTGGAATTTGCTGTAGAACCAACCGCGGGTGGTTGGCGGGATGATGTCGCGCAGGGCGTAGAGCCGCTCGCCAAACGTCTCGCGGCTGGGGTCGTAGTCCGAGTCCGTGGAAATCTCCGAATCTGTTTGCAAAATAGGCCGTCTGTTAGCATGCGGCGTCACAAGCACCTCCAACTTCGCCATTTTGCATCGTTTCTGGCGTCTTCACGTACCAGTATCGGTGAAATCCTCTTCCTCTTCGACAGCCCCTGCTGGGCGCTGCTGGAAGTGCTCGTCCTCGACTTCAACTAATTGAACCATGGTGACCGCTTTGTAAGTGTTTTCTGTAATTTGGCAGTTTGGGCAGCGAGGGTTTGTTTGGCTGCGATGGTTTGTTTGGCTGCGATGGTTTGTTTGGCTGCGATGGTTTGTTTGGCTGCGATGGTTTGACGCTTGTAGTATTATTTCGATGCGAGAGATCAGACGTTCAGAATTCGATCGGAACCAATTCGTCGCAAAATTTTTACCGCGGGTGTGGCGCACGTGACATGCTTGACATAGACGTCATGGTATGAGTCTGCTTTTATGAATAAAGCGCTAAAAAGTACATCGTTGGTGACTTCAATACTAGGCGTTTCTACGTCGTGCGGCGTAATAGTAATTATGGAATATTGAAATTGCGGCCAACAATACTGGCAACATAAACATTGCTCTACATAAGTTTTCATTTTATTTTGCTTTTGCGGCTTCCTCCCGTTCTTCCAGTTCGCCCTAGAGCCCGAACCGCAACCAGAGAACATAATACATTTCATATATGCACACATTGGACGGGATATCTCTTGAAATAAAATAAAAACCGATTTATTAAATGTCAATACTCTTGAATTCAGTTGGTTGGCTGGCTACCCGCTATATAGGTTCTGGAACAAAGAAAGCAAATATATAAAGTCCAAAATATTTCCGACGCCCGTTGAATACTTCTCGAGAGATAGTGAAAATTAAGCCTGCCGCATGTCTGGCGTGTCCGCGAAGCGGATGCCACGCCGAGCTGGAGGCACTCTTGGGGTGTCGTCGTCGTCGCTGTCTTCAGCTTGCTGGCTCGACATGCCAAGGGCAGCCTCTCTTCGACGTCGCTCAGCGGGGGTTTCCTTTGTCTCGTCGTTGCCATCGTCAGAATCGTCGTCATCGTCATCACCGACACTCTGCAAAACAGCCAAGCGGCGACGCCTCTCCACGGCTGTCTCTGGAATATCGTCAGTATTTTCAGACGGGCCTGCTACCGTACGACCACGTCGGGACGAAGGTGCTATCTCAAGATGAGAGGTGGACGAGCGTGGGCTGGAATCGTCCTCGTTGTCGCTGCCATCGTTGCCATCGACTTCTTTGCCACTGCGGCGCCGTCCAGGCATCGTAGAAGAACCGGCCCTTGCGCTTCTGTCGGGGCGAGACACAACAATGTCTGGAAGCGGAACATCTTGCTTAGCAAGCGTCTTGACCGTGTGAGAAGCACTCGACCTGTCGACTACTTCGCGCCTCGTGCTTTGGTCTAGCTGTTGCATCTGCTTGATGAAGCCCTCCTTCGTCATGCGCTGGCCGACACCGCCAATGGTGAAGCGAATATGGCGGTCATCTTCTTCTTCTTGCACTTCGGCCACGCTCTTTTTCCTCTGCCTCTGGGCCGATGGCTCCCCAGCGGTGGCCCTTCCGAAGTTGATCCAGCTGGGCATAGCAGGTCTGCTAGATACCCGCGTTATCGGGTCGACGTCGTTGTCGGAGGAGGCCTTATTCTCTTCTTCCTCCTGCTCCTTTGCCTTTTCAGACGGTCTGATCAAACCTCCCATGCCCATGTATTTAAGACTCTGGGAAACCATGTCGCTAGTGCCGCTATCTTTGTCGCCCTTCTGCGGTGGTAGCTCGTACGTCTTGACAACTTCTCCATCCTCGTCTTCGACGATAATCTAAAAAGGGTCAATGTTAGCAATGTGCAAATCACCAAGAATATAGACCGCATATGGCTCCCAGCCTACTATGTAGAAGGGGGAAAGAGGATCGTACCGTGTTGCCAAATTGGTAAGCCCGGGCAGGCTCGTGTCTGCGGGTGTCCTTTTGCTTCTCTTTCCTTTTCTGGATCTCGTCATTTTTCCAGTTACCAATCTTCTTCTTGATGGCGTCGTAGGACCATGCAGAGGATCCGGCTTCGGCTTTTAGCGCCTCCGGGGTCAGCTCCTCCTTGAGCCTTTCCACGTTGGCGCCTTCGATAGGCATGCTGTGGGAATGCGTAGGTTCAACGGCAACGACTTCGCCCTGGTCGGTCTCGACAATGATGTTATCGCCTTCGTCATACACATTGAGCCTGGGTGCAGAGGTAGGTGATACTGAGCCGTCAGCCTCGTCAGAGGACCCTCTTTGTTCCAGGCGGCCTCTCTTCTCTTCATCGCCCCCTTCAAAGCGACCATCCTCTTCGGCGACGATTGTCTGCCCAGAGCCCTGTGAGGGTTGTTCTTCCGGCTCGTCGGGCGCAGGCGCCTCGCTGTGCAGTGGTGGGCTTGATAAGAGAGCATCATTCGCTAGGCGTCGAGGGTAAATGGCAGACTGGCTGATAGGCCCACCGGGGCCGATACCGTCATCCCACTTCTGTCTCCGGCGGCGGCTTGCACGGGAAGAGGCTCTACTGCCTTGCTTGCTTGCGCCCTCCTCGTCTTTGATTCGGCGCAGGAATTGCCCGGGTATTCCAACAGGCAAAAGCGTGCCTGGAGGGACACTTGGCATCTTAAGCTCGTCCACATCCGTGTCCGACATTGTGCGTGCCTGTGACCGAGACTGGGACGATATACGTGGGAGGCGGTTCATCCATGACGGACCGTCCTCTGGCGCTGTGGTGTAGGACATCGTGATCGTCAAGGTGTTGATTCGCTTTCCTAAAGTGAACACGGCGATGGACGAGCCGTGCACGATAATAGACGAGATGACCAAAAATGTTGTGATAGGCCAAACGAGCGTTAAAAGCGTGTAATGGGGCGAGTCGGGTGGAGGGAGCTGGGACAAGGGTACGGGCGAATCACTCTCGAGCTCGGCCCGAGCCATGATGGCAACAAAGATGGCACCAACACCAATAGGGCCGAAGTGACCGGCGAAGATGGCCTCGCGCCATGTTTTGATATCCGGTATGAATGGCTTCAAGGCGAGCATGATCGGGATGCGGCGGAAAAGAATGACGAAAATGGCAATGATGGTAAGGCGCCAGGCGGACAAACCGATCGACGTATCGTTGAACATCTCCCAGGGAATGATGGTTCCGAGGTACACGAAATACGTCAGATTAAGCAGCAAATCGATGACATTGGACACGTGCGATTCTTCCGTCTTGTGGCCAAACCAACCGTCGTTGGAGAAGCCCACACCGCACGAGAAGCCGACCAGCAGATCGTCGACACCAAGGATACTTCCGGAACCGGCGCAAAAGAGTGCCAGGACAAAATAGAACACGAGAAAGCTCTCGCGGTCGATCAGGTCATGGCGCTCGGCAAACTTGATGCCGTGACGGGCAATGTAGCCGATCAAGAAGCCATAGATTGCGCCGAAAATGCACTCGTAGAGGATGGTGTAGACGATCCAGTGGAAGGAGACCTCTCCAGCGTTGCGATTGTCCTGGATGAGATAGAGAGAGAGGTAGATGAAGGGAAAGGCCATGCCGTCGTTGCATCCGGATTCGGCGGAGAGCAAATCACGCAAATGCTTTGGTACCCGCTTAGCGAACTTGCCCTTGCCGACGACGGACGAGGCTAGGACGGGATCGGTGGCAGTGACACAGGCGGCGATGACGAGGCTGTCAAGCCAGTCGAGTGGCGGTATCATCCACCAGACAAACAACGATGTGATAAGCCAGCCAAAGGTCATCACCGGCACGAGGAGGAATATGACGGACTTCCAGTGGCGTTCCATGTAGAACTTGGGCAGTTCGACACCAACAGCAAAGCATTGGACGACAAGGACAATGCGAGAGAACTCGATGGTGACGATGTCAACATTCCCCCAGGATGCGGGGTCGATCAGGTCAGCCGCATGCGGGCCGAAGATCAGGCCACAGAGAGTGGCAACAGTGGCCTCACCGATGTAGATGCGTTCCTTGATGATGGACGAGCAAAGCATGAACAGGGAGGTGAAGCCGCCGAGGATGATGTACACCAAATGGGGTTTGGTGACAGAGAGGTGGCTCCACGCCATTGCGGCGGTTGTTGGGAGAAAGGGGGCGGGAGAGCCGGCAGAGGGAGAGGGAGCCGGCTTGAGACACGGCCAAGCAACAAAACAGAGGCGTGAACTGTTGCTGTGCTGTTGCTCAGGCCGGTTCAGATGCGGCGGCGTTCAAGATGCGGCTGCCGAAGGAATTGCTAAAGTAGAGCGCAGGGCACGCGGGAGAAACGCGACGTAGCCGGGGCCGGTGTGTCCGGAAGCGCGGCAAGTGGTGGTAATCGGGCCGGGAAAATACCGGAGATCGGCACCCCAATCAATCGACTCGGATGGGCGACGATGCTGCGATCGAGACATTCAGGGATGCAAATGAAACATGTAAGATAGTGGCGCGCGCGTGCGGATGTGTGTATGTGTGTGTGTGTGTGTGTGAATATGAAAAGAGAAGAGGCGAAAGGAGGAGGGCGTTGAAGCGAAAGATAATATATGCTTCTCAAAACAAGGTTCGTTGGGGGAAGGGGGGAAAAAAGTGAAAATCAGTCAGAAATTTGGAAACTTTGATAGACCAGCTAAGCTAGGGCGCCATGTTTATGTGACGTAGGAACTACCGCAGACGCTGAATAGGCACGGCGTGCCAAACTCTATTTACCACGTATACGCAGTGCGCGTTCGAGGCCAGATAAAGGACACAAGAAGGCAAAGACAAGAAACCAGATGTGAATGCGCGGCGGAGAAGGGGGGATTAGAATTCAACGGGACTGAAGAGAAGAAATGAGAAAAAGGAGAAAAAGCAAGCAGAATTTCAATACTCGTAAAGACGAGAGAAAAAAACGACGGCGCTGAGATTGGATGGACTAGGATTAAAGGGACGGGAAAGGGCTGGACACTCTAGGGCCTGGGTCCATTGCGCCTTCCAGGAACGCCGGGCCTTGCCAGTTTGCGCAGCTCCGCCCGACTATTTGCACGGCCAGGCGAATCATGCTGCGGTCTCGGTATCTCGCGTGCACACACCGTCGTAGCGCGGACCAGGCAAGCGAGGCCAGCTAAGAAATGCCTGTGCGTCGCAAGGTATCTTACTTATTACGACGCAAGAGGCAAGGTATCCTATGTCGTTGCCCCAGTCTCTTCTCACCATCCGCAAGACTCCGACATGTTCACGGAAACGCCAGAGATTGAAGACATAGACCCGATGCATCTTGTGCGGAACATGCCAGGCCTTTGGCAGGAGGCGGCTACTTAAACAACACCGGCGGGTTGTACTTACGTCGTACGGCGAAGGTATTTACGACGTAATAATACTCCGTACTCCGTAGACGGATCCACCTTTGACGTTTGCTCTGTTTGCTGGCAGCTTTGTTTAGGTCCGGGGCTCATAATGCTGTACCGTCCCAGGCCAAGCCAACACCGCGCAACTTTATCACAGCTCTCGCTAACTTGTACGATATCTTACATTTTGGCCTTTCTTATCCTTTTCGTGCGGCGAGCTCTTTTCGTCCTCCAGACCGGCGACGACGCGTTGACTGTCCAGCCAAGCCACGCCAGAGATCCCGGCCAAGAGTCTTGTATTTACCATCCCAGGCTCGCCGGCCAGCCAAGCAGCCAGCCAAGCAGCCAGCCAAGCAGCCAAGTGTCCTGGTGGTGGCAAACGAGCATTCAGTGGGCCACGCGAACGCC
Source organism: Sporothrix inflata (assembly GCA_021396225.1). Classification (NCBI taxonomy): domain Eukaryota; kingdom Fungi; phylum Ascomycota; class Sordariomycetes; order Ophiostomatales; family Ophiostomataceae; genus Sporothrix; species Sporothrix inflata. The sequence continues at coordinate 44,181 of WNYF01000039.1, read as the reverse complement.
ATGCATTCTGTACTTGTACAAGTGCAAAGTAAGATACTAAGTAATTACTTTCCTCCATGTGCGTGCTGCCCTGCGCCACATGCTCGGCAGCCCCATTCTCATTAGAGATACAGGCCCACCACGTCGACGATACGAAAACAGCCCGCGAGGACAACGTGCCCGCGCACGTTGTAATACCACACGTATCGATGCTTATCGTCTCGGCGAAGTGGCCAGGCCTTGCGGGGTGCCGGAAGATGCATATATCGTCTTTGCCCGTTATAGAGCGGCGTGCGAGGACATAGGACGTACGGAGTACATGTACAAGTATTCCGTCCTTGTACAGCATCCTTGCGTCCTACCACATAGGCCTCCCACCATCATCTGGTTGTTCCGCGTTCTTGTCGCACCCCGTCCGCCATGGACGGTCGTCAAGAACAGCGCTCCTGTGGGCAGCCGAGTCGGAGTGCCGGCTTACTCAATTTTCTCACCGAGCGGTGCTGCAGCCGGCTGCCGCCCGCAGGTGCTTATGCCCCAGGTTGTCAGGCAGATGGCTGCGGCTGCTATTGGGTGTTTGTATGCCTTTGTACTGCTGGTCCGGCATTGAGTTCTTGAAAACACCGTCACGAGACCCGCAGCCGTTTGCACCAAAAAGCGGTCGGCCCGGTCCACGTGCCCACGCGAAAGACAACTTGCACAAAACATATGCCCCCTGGTGGAGCGAGATGGCAACGTGCATGCTGTACAGGGCTTTTCTCAACTGTTTTGGTTCCAATGCATCGACAGGGCAGGTTCCCAAGTTCCAGACAAAATGCGGCCGAAAAAAGCCTGGCTGATTAGCACTAGACATCACCACGTGACTGATAAGTGTGTGCCCCAATGTTCTTGTGTCGGCGGGGCCGCAGAAAGACGCGACGCGCTTTTACGTGCAGCCCTTCAACCCCTGTGGAAATTCAGTGCCTTTTCTCTCGTCCCCTCGAGCCTCCACACGGCACTGCCACGACAACAACCACGACCACTCTACCCTCCAACCGACGGTCTGCATGAAGACGGGCGTGTCAAACGTATTGCGCCTCCGACTTGCAGCCGTAGGGGGGACAACACAACGAACTGCCATTTCTCCTTCCACGGTCTCCCACCACGCTGCTCGCTGTACTTGGATATCAAGTACTGCCTCCGTCACGGCTACGACAATGTTCGCCCGAGCAGCGAAGACGCCCAATCCGGCGGGCGGGCCGGTCGCTGCCGCTGTCGAGGAAGCGAGAGCGCAAGCCTCTACCGACCTGAAAAGGGCTTCGTCGACCTCTTCTGTCCCACACAATGCCTCCATCAACGACTTCTACAAGCGGCCTATTTCAGGCACGTCCCAAGCTTCAACCTTCAAGCGCCAAGCGCCATTCAACACGCCTAAACCTCGCCCGACGATTGCGACCAAGCCCCTCCAATATCGCTCACCAAACACGCCATATGCTGCCACGACTACGGGACGTACGAACACCAGCAGTCTTGCAGCCCTGTACGGCAAATCCGACTCATTCACTGAGGAACCGCTCTTGGCCGCTGCTCCAAAGGCGAGCGCGTTGACAGAAGCGACTGAGGAGGAGTTGTGGGCACTCGGCTTTTGCCCCGACGACTTTGCCGACGACGAAAACCTCGACCTTGATATCCCGTGCGCTCTACCCTCAACAAAGATAGTAGTAGTGCCTGTAGTATCGGGTGCAAGCTCCAATTCGTCGTCCCCTCGGCCGTCTCAACCACCCACTCATCACGCTCCGCGGGAAGGTTCGGCACACTATGGTGGTCTCGTGTCTTCTGTTTCCTCGAAACGCGCCTCTTCGGACAGTACTGCAACGACCTCTCCACAGCCAGTAAAGAAGAAGCGAACGATGCCAAAGACATGGTCGAAGCCGGTGGCACAAGAGGCGCTTCATGGCTCTGCGACGCCTGCACACAAGCCGCAAGGGGCGATCTGGGATGCAACTGCCAGCGCAGTGAAGGCCCAGAAAAAGCAGTTTAAGGACTTATCAAGGAAACAGACACCCGCTGACTTTGGTGATAATGCCGGGTTGCCTGAAGTTAAAGGCTCGCACGACCTTGTGGGTGAAGTCAGCTCGCTGCCGAAGCCTTCTGGGCCTTTGACGTTGAGCAATGAGCAGCAGCATGTCAAAAACCTGGTTTGCTTCAAAAAGGCAAGTGTGTTCTTTACAGGGCCGGCTGGGACAGGCAAGTCGGTCTTGATGAGAGCAATCATCGACGACTTGCGGACAAAATATGCCAAGGATTCAGAGCAGCTCGGTATCACAGCCTCGACAGGTTTGGCGGCCTGCAACATCGGCGGCATGACACTTCACAGCTTTGCTGGTATTGGCCTTGGCAAAGAAGACGCAAGCACCCTCATCCGTAAAATTCGGCAAAACCAAAAGGCCAGAAATCGCTGGTTAAAGACAAAGACACTCGTCATTGACGAAATTTCTATGGTCGACGGAGATCTCTTCGACAAACTCTCCCAGATCGGACGCACCATTCGCAAAAATGGCCGTCCATGGGGCGGCATTCAGCTTGTTCTAACCGGGGATTTCTTCCAACTGCCCCCTGTTCCCGACCGTGAAAAGCGCGATGTGAAGTTCGCTTTTGAGGCTTCGACCTGGGGAGACTCTATTGAGCACACCATCGGTCTGACCGAAGTGTTCCGCCAGAAGGATCCAGGTCTGTTCATATGCGAAACCCTCCAAATATGTCGCATCTCGTTTGATCAAAAGAGGGGATTGGCTGACAACAGAGTTTTTCTCTGGAATAGAATTTGCTCAGATGCTCAACGAAATGCGTCTTGGCCAGATCAGTGAGCAAACTGTGCAGACCTTCAAATCATTGGCTCGGCCTCTCCAGTTCGATGATGGTCTCGAAGTGACAGAACTGTACATCTTATCCGCCTGTTTTCTGTCTTATTTTATATGGGCCCTCGGGCTAACCATTATTTTTTTATAGGTTTCCTACGAGACAAGAGGTTGAGAGTTCCAATGAACGACGGCTTCGCGGACTGGGCCAAAAATCCATGTTTTACGAAGCACTCGACACAGGGGAGCCTGCTCTGCGTGAAAAGCTACTCCAAAACATGATGGCACCTAAAATGCTGGAACTCCGCGTTGGTGCCCAAGTCATGCTTATCAAGAACATGGACGAGTCCCTCGTCAATGGTTCTCTTGGTACAGTTGAAAAGTTCATGACAGAAAGCGAGTACATAAATCTCGACATGGGTTCTGTGCTTGCTGACCCCGATGTCAAGAAGAGGACCAGTGTTCTGAATAGCTATCTGAACAGCGAGACCTTGACGGGCAACGGTAGTGGGAATGCTGGAAACAGCGGTCGCCTTTATCCCTACGTCTTATTTCATGGTATTGGCGGCTCCACGCGCGGCATTCTTATCCGCCCAGAGGAATGGAAGTCGGAGCTGCCAAATGGCATTGTTCAAGCCTCGCGCACTCAGCTACCTTTGATTTTGGCCTGGGCTCTTTCGATACACAAAGCCCAGGGACAGACGCTGGAGCGTGTCAAGGTCGATCTCGGCAGGGTGTTTGAAAAGGGCCAGGCATACGTGGCGCTCAGCCGTGCCACAACGAAACGCGGCCTCCAGGTGCTAAGGTTCGAGAAGCACAAGGTGATGGCTCATCCTAAGGTTATTGGGTTCTACGGCAAGTTATCCAGCGCCGAGTCCGCTTTGAAGGGCAAACGCGGCAATGCATCCATACTCGCTTTCACCAACAATTCATCCGTCAAGGCAGATCAGATGCCTCTCCTAGCGCACAAGACGGCCAGGGCTGCTTTTGGAACAGGCTAGGACATATGAGGATCTTGGGGGGGAGGTTTACATTGTTTTTTGGGGGCTTCTAGGACGAGGAGTTTTTACGTGCATGGATATTCGGTCACAGCCTAGCTACTCATTTCATTCTATAGTACAATCACAACATTCACGGGTTTAGAGAAAGACGAATGATGTAGTTGTTCTTGTCCGTTCTTGTCTACATAGGTATAAACGACGTATTGACTCTATTGTTCATGTTCGCGGTGCCACAGGCCAGTGCGCAATTGTACAGTATTCGCACGGTCTTACACTGTTCTAATCGATAAGCTTTTGGTCTATGGCTTGAACCGACCTGGCAACTATTATTATGTCCAAGCATGCCTCCTTACAAGTACGACGTACAACCTCTCGACTCGTCCTTTCGCCGAGAACAAGCCTACTAGGCCCAGTTTGGCCTGTTCCCCTGTTGCTATCTCTAGATCTGCGAGGCCGACTTTATTACCTTGACCAGCTCCAAAGCAATCCGCCAGGGACGGGGCGCCACTTCTTCCTGTCGCGGCCAGCCATTCAATCACGGCCGCAGCCATGGCGAGCGAATTCCTGCAAATGGTCGTGGTGGTAGAGCTGCGTAACCCACCTGAGCGACTACATGGATCGGTGACAGGCGTGGAGGCCGGCCAAAGCTTGACACTCAGCAACGGTATGTCTTATTTCCCCAACTTTGCGTCTTCGAGCAAACTTACACCCGGTTTGCTGCCTTCTCCTCTCCTCTCCCCATACCCCCTTCGCAGCCAAGGAGCCATGCTCTAACACGGCACAGTGTGGTCTCTCAATAACCACACGTGGCACCCGCATATTATCGTCGACCCGGCGAATATCGTCGAGATATTTGATGCCAGCAAAGACCCGCGTTACTCGAACCCTCCGCCGCCAGTGCCCCCCGCACCGAATCTCGCCTCTGTTGCCGCACCAGCCCATGCGACGCGGCCCGAAAAAAAGTCGGCGACACCTGTGCTCGGCGACCCGGCTATCCTCTCTTTCAGACCCCGCTCAGAACGGCCGGGCTCTGGCCTCAGCCAGAACAGGTCTGCCAGCCAAACGCGCCGCGTTGCAACTGACAAGACCAACTTCCAACCCCCGACATACACAGTTTCTAGTGTCTGCGTACAAGATACATCACGAAATGCCACTCCCATTCCCATGTCTGCAGAGGCGGCTACAGGGAACAGCCTACATGTTTCCAATGGCATACCCGCGGTCTCCGACATAACCAACGCAAACGCCACCGACGTCGCTGCGGAGCAGCCGGTTGCCTCTTCGATAACTTTACAAAATATACCGCGTCACGATGGGACTCCCAAGACACGGCGGCGTCAGCGCCAACAGCGAGGTGCAAAAAACAACGAGGCAAACGAGAGCGTGGACTTGACGCCAGAACGGCCGAAACAGCCCGGGAAAGGAAAAGGCTGGAGGGATACACCCATGCTACAGAGCACCGCTTCTTTTCAGCCTTTCAACTCTCTTAAGAAATCCAACAAGCGGCGCCAGAAGTCTAACCAGGACAATGGATGGGCGTCAGAAGATGTAACGGATGTACAGGAGATGGGTGACTTCGACTTCGAGGAAAGTCTAGCAAAGTTTGACAAGCGGACCCTGTTCGACCAAATGCGCAAAGATGACCAGATCGATGACGCTGATCGACTGGTCACGCATAACCGAAAGCCAGGGACCGCTGGGGGCAAGAATTTTCACCATACGGAGAATGTCCTTGGCCTGCCCCTGCCATCGGCCACGATGACATCAAAGATTATCATGAAAGAGCCACAATCCGTGTCACAGGACTTCTGGAATAGCGAGGCCGACGACACACACACGGGGGGCGCAACAGGTGTCGGAGCTGGCGGTGGGACAGGTGGCGGGGATCGTTTGAGTGGCCGTGAGTTGGGAAGCCGGCAAGGCTCGCGCCGGGGTGAAAGCAAGGTATCGACTACACGGCGGTCACAATCACGGAAAGCTAGCGCCGGGACCGTTGGGCACGGTCCTTCAAGAGTCAACTCTATTGCTGTACGTTTACCTTCCCTCCCCATCCTTCTTGATTCTTTCTCTCACATACCCGAAGCAAAAGCTCTCAACTTTGGTGCTTCGGTGTGTACCCGTGCATAGATGTGCAAGATCACACAATAGCTAACACCGGCGTTTTTATTTTCTTTTTCGCTTCTCTTAGCAGGTACCTTCCGCGTTTTCTACAACGCAGCATTTTTACGTCCTACCCTCGGAGCGACGCCTTGAGACTGTTTCAGCACTACAAATGCTCAACCTCGAAAACATTGCGCATAATGAGCTCGGTCTCACGGAGGACATGATGGCAGAAAATGCTGGCCGTGGGATTGCAGAAGTGGCCCTTGAAACCCTTTCTGACCCGGCGAACATAATCCGCTTGGGGCAAGTTGACCTGCATGGCAACGGGCCCTCTACTGCCCCAGCACACAGTGCGCCAGCGCCGACAATCGTTATTTTAGCAGGCAACAATAAGTCTGGCACGAGGGCCGTGGCTGGCGGCAGGCATCTGCGAAACAAGGGGGTCAACGTGCTTTTATGTGTTGTTGGCATCGAGCGGGGAGAACGCGAAATTTTGGATGACTTGCGTCAGCAGGTTCGGCTCTATCGAAATTTTGGCGGCCGCGTCTACAACAAAAGCGACCTATTTGAGCAACTTCGAAAAACAGTCATTCCTACACTTACTATAGACACGCCGAGAAACGCCGCGAGCGGCAAGGTCCCAGCAGTTACGCTGATTATCGATGCCCTTCTCGGCCTCGTCGTGTCCTTTGACGAGCTACGGACCGGGGACCAGGCTACCGTTTACGAGTTAATGGAATGGGCCAATCGAAACGAGGCATTTGTTCTAGCAGTTGATGTGCCCACCGGCATTGACCCAAGCTCCGGGTATGTCAGCATCATTGATGGCGCGCGGTTATATGTGCGTCCTCGTTATGTTGTTGCCTTGGGAGCTCCGAAACGCGGCCTTCTGGAAGCAATGGTCGCTGCGGAAATGGGAGACCCAGCAGCGGGAGAGGCAGCAGTGGCCGATGACCAGGCTCTCGATTGGAGGCTTTTTGTTGCCGACATTGGCCTGGGCGCAGCGGTTTGGAAAAAGGCTGGCACGAAGATTCGCCGTGGTATCGATTTTGACGAGAAATGGGTATTGGAGATGAGATATCGCGGATTGGAAACAGACGACGAGTCCGTTTAAGCCCCGTCGGTAGGCCCGCCATTTGTGTATTATAAGGCGTATTATTTCGAAAGCGTATTATTTTGTTTTGTGCATTTACATCGGGTGGTAGGTTGCATCGCATGGCGTTTGAGGGGCATCGACGAGGGGGCGGGTTGGATTTCATTACCTATTTACAGCATTACCCGGTACATCGCCGTTCACATGCAACGCCTCTTGATTTTTTGGGTCCTTTTCTTTCATGTTCGATTGCCCTATGAAGGAAGAATTATAGAATTATACATCGGGATGAATATCAAAAGCACAACTAAATTGCAGAAAATTAATAAAAATCGCCGCGGGAGTAAGATGTCGACGGGGGACGAAGTATAACTAATAAAAGCAAAGACAATAAAATTCACCGTGAAACGGCTACCGCCTTCCCTCTCAAGACACGGGGTATCATCCAACCCACAATCACACCACGCCTACCACCTTAGATAGGACGTCCAGAAACAGACGACACAACACCGGTAGTTCTCTGAGCACCACCCTGCACTGTAGTCACAGCGGCCGGCGCCTCATAGACTACGCCAGTGGTTCCGGCCACACCTCCGGCCAAGGTGCTCCCCGTGTTCGATGACAACGTGCCGGATCCGGTAGGGACCACCACTGCAGCCGGAACGGCCGACGGCGCAGCCGAGCCACTGGCAACATTACCCCGGTTCACGCCATTGGTACCATGGTAGCCGTTTGCTGTCCCAATGTTACCGTTAGCCACGGCGGCCCCCTTGGTGCCGTTGGTTCGGCCCGCTCCATTCACCTGGCTACCATTGGAAATCGGGGCCTCTTTCTTTTTGACAGCCGGCGGCTTCGGAATGTTCTTGCTTGTGCCGGCCGAGCCGAGCGTGAACACCGGGCTTTGCCAGTCGTCGCCCTCGCGGGCCATCGCTCTATATTGAGAAGCCTTGGAGCTGAAGCCGCCCGGCAAGTTGATACGGGGGAAGATGCTGTCCTCCTTCGTGTAGGCAATGTTGAGCTTCTTGTCATCCAGGTCCTTCTTGGCCTTGGCCGCCTTCTTTTTCGCCTCCTCCTTTTTGCGCTCTTTGGAGTCTTCCATGCGCTTCTTAGCAGCAGTGAAGAGGCGACTGTATGCGTTGGGGTTGGGGCCCTCCGCGTCGACCTCTGCCTCAAGTTCTTGTGCAGCACGATCGGCGTCCTGCTTGATGCCGTACAGAGTGGCGTCCCATTCATTGAAATTGTCCCGGATAGCCTTTTCCAGCACCTTCTGCAGGACAGGCCGCATCACGCGCATGAGCACGGGCTTGAAAACGGTGAAGAGCAGCTTGTGTTGCGACTTATGCATCGTGATCTTCAGGTTGTCGATGTCCACAGCCACCTTGTCCACCTTGAAGAAATGCTGCCGGTTGCCAGGCTCAGCAGTGCTGAGGCCGAGCTTGAAACTGAACCCCCTGTCAGACAGGAAGACGCTGAAAATACCAATGTCTGTGAGGGAGGGGAAGCCTTCCTTCTTCTTGACGTAGTAGCTGACATTGCGGAGGTCCATCTGGATGCCTGACACGTTGACCTGGGCCGAGTGCCTGTTCTTGCCGACTTTGCCGAGCCTGCGGCCCCACGACACATAGTTGTTGTTGTAGATCTCGAGCACGTTGGGCATGAAGTTGTCGCTTTCCAACACCAGGTTTTCGATCACAGCATCGACTTGGCTGTCGGAGTATTCGATCCGGGGAATGGGGATATAAGCAATGCTCTCAAGGGCGGCGGGGAGAATGACACTGGTCACGTCCTTGACAAGATGGGGCTTGAAAGTCTGCTTGCCGTTTTCATCGTTGCCCAAGTCGTAGAAGAGCTTGCTGATAGACTTGCGGAAAGCCTGGTTCTGGGCGTCCTTGTCGAACTGGTCGGCAAGGAACTTGACCTGATCGGCGACGTTGTCCGACTGCGGCCGGTACTTTTCGCGCAGAAGGTAGTTACCATGGTCATAAAGCCGGTTCCACTCGTCGGTGGATGCATCTTCAAGAACAAAGCCTCTCTCCTGAAGACAGCGGCGAAGGAAGCGATTGACCTTGCTGAACCATGTCTGGAGCTCTTCATCGTTGTTGGCCAACGTGTACATGTCGTTGATAGAGCGCCAGAGGTTGTCTGTCGACGTGCCATTGGCAAAGCGCTCGATCAGCGTCTTCAGGTCCGCTTCCGCACCCGACAGACGGCCCCTGGTGTCCTGGACAACACCATTTGAGCCCGCCGTGGCCGTCTTAGCATGGCCGTGATAGCGTTCGGCCAGATTCAGCAGCGTCTGGATAGCCTGCTGGTAGTCGGGGTGCTGCTGGCACTCGATGATCATTTTCTGTTGTGGCGTTAGCGATAGCTCAGCGGGATTCCCAGCCAGGAACAATGCAACTACATACCTTAAGACGCCAAATCGCCTGGTCTCTGCGCTCCTGGGGCACTTTTGATCGAAGGTATGCTTTGGCACGATCGCGATGCTCTGCAGTTTTGTTTAAAGCAGCTTCGGAGGCCGCACCCTGCAGTTCATCAAGTCTCTGCGTATCGACCGTCGACACACCGCCGACATCCCCTCCAGGTGCAGTGCTGTTTGCGTTGTTCTTCTTGTACAGAGCCTTCGTGCGGTTCTTCAGGTCGTCTTTTGACAAGTTTGGGGTGTCGTGCCAGGTATCATCCGGTGCAGGCTCGTCGATCTGAGCCAGCGCTTCGTCCGATGGCCGCACGACAGACGTTGCCTTCGTTGCAGAGTCGGCAAGAATGTCTCTGAAGAGAACCGACGAGTCCTTCACTATATGCAGAGGTGTTCCGTTAGTTGGCCGTAGTTTTCTGGATCAATTCAGATCACAGCACACCTGCAAAGGGATGGATGGCTTACGAAGCTTGCGGAACTGGCCGTTCGTGATGAGTAGATTGCCGAGGGTCTTGATGCCCTCCAGGGCTTTGTCTCCATCTTGTTTGGCCTCATCTTTGGAGACGACCGCACTGGGAACCTCAATGCTTCCGTAGTCATGGCGGCTGGTCTTCCAGATGAAATCCTGTATCAAGTTGCCGTCGTTCTTGGAAAGCAGAAGAAGCTTGGCCTGGTTGACAACATCGCGGAAGTCAGCAACCAGTGCCCGCCCTTCAGGCGAAAGCTTGTTGGACGGGCTAGACAGGGCCTTGGAGGCGATAAAACTGTTCAGAGTCGCGTCGATCTGGTCATTGGACGGCATCTTGCCATTCTGGAAAGCGTTGGCGATGCCATAGAGCTGCAGCTTGCGGTCGATATCCTCATCCCGCTGCCGGACATTGGTCGGCCGATTGACACCTGTCGAGGCCATGGCTGCAATCACAAGTAAAAAAATAAAATAAAAAATAAAAAAAGAAGCCAGAGAAATGAGGGAAATGGTACAAATGTAGGTTAAGTAAACGTCAATGATTTGTAACGGGGCCGTGAAGTAATTCAAAGTGGCATTGCGAAATCAGTTATTCACATTGCGACCTAGCTGAGAGACTAATGTGGTCTACGACTTATATATGCCCCCCTCCCCCTACAGTCTCCCACGTCTGCATCGACGATATCTTCGCTTCGTTTGCCTGCGGTCTTCAGCCTATGACGCCCAGTAAGTGGTTGACGTCATGAGCGAGACAGAAATCGACATACCGCCGTTCATCAATCTCAAAAGTTCTTTGTCGGTGCGTGCGTTTGTGCGATGCCAAAAACGGACGACACATGTGTCAGGCCCAAGAACCAAGAAGCGGTGCAGTCCTGCCGATGACGAGTATGGAGAACAAGGTGTGGAACGTGGAAGCGTCCTGGTTGAAGATACTTACAACTACGAGTACGGAGTACGCTGGGCGAAGATCGGCGACCCAGCCAACGATGACGCCTACTCCTTAGGTTGCACGCCAGACCACTTAGGTCGAAACGTCCAGGTGGTCTAGCCAGGCCCCGACGGTACTGCGCGTGGTCGATGGTGGCGTATGTCGGACGACGTGTTGATCCCCGGTGAGACGCAATCGACCCCCGTCGGGGCAATCGGAAATTGATTCCTTGCTTGTACGATCGAGGCAGCGAGGATCTATGCGCTGTGTGGCTTTTCGGCATTTCAGCCAGTTTATGGTCGGCCTTTGTTTCAGCTGCCCTCGCTGTCCTCGCTGCTATGCGATCGTACAGTGGTTGCGAGGAGAGGCTGAAGCTCTACTAGTGATGTCATGATTGACGATGGCCAGTAGCCAGCAACTAGACCAGCCAAGCTAGCCAGCTAAGATAGATACATGCGCTGTACAAGTCCTCTCGTACTTGCAAAGTATGTGCCAGACGGTGTACTTTTACAGATATTATAGTGGGGCTGTAACACTGAATATGCAATTGCGTACACTCGGCAACTGAAAAGGACTTTGTTGATGCCAACAAGACCAGCTAATCTTCAAAGGTAAGAACGAGTCCAGAAGAAAAGGAGAGAAACCCGGTGAATGAGGAAAGAAATGGCACGCAGAGGCACTTTCTAACAGCACAGGGGACAAGAGCCGTGCAGGCTTGGTCGGCTTGTGCGTTGTTGCGACCCTAGCCAGCTCACTTCCGTTGATCAACAAGTCACGTGAATTGGTGACTGATTTCCGTGGTTGACAGCTGCCTGACGCGTGTCTAATTCGCTTTCTCGCGTGAAGTAGTGGTACGTTTGCAAAGGCGAAAACGAACAGCATCCAATTTCAAGTGTGATTTGGCTATTCTGCAGCCATGAGCGAGCCGCGCATTAAAAAGGAGAATTCGCCCGGCGCAGAAGCACGCAGCGAAGATTTGCTTCAATACGGAGACAACCTACAGCCAGGCGCCGCCGAGGCCGATGAAAGGTTAGTTAGCGGGCGCTCTTCGACTTCCCGCCGGGAACAGGTTGACCATGACACAGAGGGCCGTCCGTTATGCTGACCGGAACGCTGCGGCTTGTACAGATACCCGAACCGGCCGCATAACCACTCGACTACGCTGCTCTTCTCGGAACTCTTCCGCGGCCTCTTCAACCCCTTAAGCGAGGTCAAGGCGCAGCCTGCTGCTCGCGGGCCGGCGCGACTGAAGGCAGGATTTGGACCTGGCTCGTCACGGCTGTCGCCCCATGAACAGCGGCGGGCCATCATCCAGCGGTTTATATCACGATGGCGGACGGAGGTGGGAAATGACTTTTACCCTGCGCTGCGTCTGATCCTCCCGGACAAGGACCGTGATCGCAGCGTGTACGGGCTTAAAGAAAACACCATTGGCAAACTCCTGGTGAAGCTCATGAAAATCGACAAAAACTCCGAAGACGGCTTCAACCTGATCCATTGGAAGCTCCCTGGGCAGAATGTAACCAGCCGCATGGCTGGCGACTTTGCGGGGCGCTGCTACGAAGTTCTTGCTAAGCGGCCGTTACGGACAGACGTGGGCGACCTGCGCATCGGTCAGGTAAACGCGCTTTTAGACAAACTAGCCGAAGCCAGCGGCGAGTCCGAGCAACTGCCCATTTTCGAGACCTTTTACGAACACATGAACCCCGAAGAGCTGACTTGGCTCATCCGTATCATCCTCAAGCAGATGAAGGTCGGTGCGAGCGAAAGGACAATGCTCAATTTGTGGCACCCTGACGGCGAGTCTCTGTTCAACGTGTCTTCTAGCCTGCGCCGGGTTTGCTGGGAGCTCTACGACCCCCAAATCCGGTTGGAACAGGATGGCACTGGGGTCTCCCTCATGCAGTGTTTTCAACCACAGCTGGCTCAGTTTCAGATCTCTACTTCTTTCCAAAAGATGGTGGAGAAGTTGGGCCCTACCCACGACGACAGCGAGTTCTGGATTGAGGAGAAGCTCGACGGAGAGCGTATGCAGATGCACATGGCCGAAGATAGCAGCGTGGCTGGTGGGTGGCGCTTCTGCTTTTGGTCGCGGAAAGCGAAAGACTATACGGATCTTTATGGCGATGGGCTCAACAACAACAAATCTGCCCTTACGCAGCACCTCAATGGCGCCTTTGCAGATGGCGTGCGCAACTTAATTCTTGACGGCGAGATGATCACTTGGGATCCGAAAATCGACAAGATTGTCGCCTTTGGTACGCTAAAAACAGCAGCGATCGGGGCTCAGAACAATCCACACGACATCACAGCACCGCGGCCACTTTTCCGGGTCTTTGATATTCTCTACCTCAACGACCAACCCCTGACCCGTTATACACTTTACGATCGGCACCGGGCGCTGGAAAGGGCCGTTGTAGGTGTACCTCGGCGGCTCGAGGTGCACCCATACGAGAAGGCCACGTCACCGGATGTGATTGAGCCTATGCTGCGGCAGATTGTGGCCGACTCCTCCGAAGGCTTAGTTCTAAAAAACCCTCGCTCAATGTATAGGCTAAATAGCCGCAACGACGACTGGATCAAAGTCAAACCGGAATACATGACCGAATTCGGCGAGTCACTGGATTGTATCATTGTCGGTGGTTATTTCGGGTCGGGCCATCGGGGAGGCACTCTCTCGAGCTTTTTATGCGGTCTTCGCGTTGGCCAAAACCACATCGATGCGGGTGCCAATGCTGAGAAATGTCTCAGCTTTTTCAAGGTCGGCGGAGGATTTAAGACAGAGGACTATGCGGAGGTCCGACACTTGACAGAGGGCAAATGGGTGGACTGGGATAGTTCCAACCCACCGTCCGAGTACATTGAGCTTGCCGGTGGGGAGCGGGCCCAGCTGGAGAAACCAGATGTTTGGATCAGGCCCAAGGACTCTATTGTCGTCTCGGTCAAGGCAGCCAGCGTATCGCCGTCGGATTCGTTTGCAGTTAGAGAGACGCTGCGATTTCCACGCTTCCGCCGGCTGCGCCTTGACCGGGCCTGGGACACCGCACTTGATACGGAACAATTCCAGGCTCTCCGGGACCGCATCAATGAAGAAGCCAAAGAACGGAAGGAGATGCAAATCGAGGATCGGCGCCAGCGGCGGCCAACGAAAAAGGCCAAGCTGGGTTTGGTTATCGTTGGCCAAGGTCGGGGAGATAAAAAGGACGCCGAAGACACTGCTGCCGTGTTTAAATCAGCACCGCTCTCCGGAGGACAGCCTACAGACGAGGTCTTTGCTGGTCTCACTTTTTGTGTTTTATCCGAGGCCACGAAGCCAACAAAAAAGAGCCGAGGGGAAGTTGAAGCTCTCGTAAAAAAACACGGCGGACGCATCTCACAGCGGCCGGACGCTACTGTCAATACGACTGTCGTCGCTGATAAGAAGGTCATCAAAGTCGCGTCTTTAATCAAAGCTGGCCAAGTTGACATTGTCCGGCCGGTGTGGCTTCTGGATTGCCTATCGCAAACCGGCGGCGAGTTCCTTCTCCCCTTCGAAATGCGACATCTTTTGCACGCGACAGAAAAAACAGAGACCGAGGCTACCTTGACCATAGACGAATTTGGCGACAGCTTTACACGGGACGTGACGGTCGGTGAGCTTAGGGATATTTTTGGGCAGATGCAACCACAACGGGAGGGAGACGACGGCAGCCCATTTAGCACAAGTGAATTTCTCAACCAGTTGGAGGAACATGGCCACGACCTCGGGTCATCAAAAAGCCTTATGTTTCGGCGGTGCCGGGTACATTTCGCAGCTATAGACACAACACCTTCAACGTTTCTTATACGACTGAAAGCCCGTATTCGGTTCGGGGGCGGCATCGTGGAAGATGACCTCAACAAAGAGGCCACGACACACGTTGTCATCGTCAGCACAGTGGGCGCTGATAGCGCTGGAACCAGAGAAAGAAGCTTCTTATCAGATATCCGCCAGCAGCTGAGTGTCCAAAAGAAGCAGCCACGAGTCGTCAGTACGGCATGGATTGACGACTCGTGGAAAGAGGGCACCCTTGTCGATGAAGAGCAGTATGTACCTGGGTGAAACGGAATGTCATTGAAGCGATTCTATAGAGCTGGGCGGCAATTAAAATGAAAGAGAATAAACGAATAGGTGAAAAGGGAACGCAATCTGTTAAATGCGCCGTCTAGGTAACTATTTGCCAATTGTCAAGAACAGCCGGTCGCCAATGTCGCCGAGGCCAGGTCGGAGCATGCCCTTGTTGGTGAGCTCATTGTCAACACCAGCACACCAAATCTGAACGCCTTCTGGCCACTCACCCGCGGCCTTTTGCGCGCCAGGAAGTGCCGCGATGACGGAGAGGACAACGATACGCTCAACGCCCCACTCGCGGAGCGTCTGAATGGCCGCTGCACAGGTCCCGCCAGTGGCAATGACAGGGTCGAGGATAATCGCCAGCTTACCGAGGCCCTGGCTAGCAGGTTTACCGATGTGGTTGGGCAGGTTGTTGTAGTACTCAACGGGCTCGAGCGTACTGGGCTCGCGATAGAGGCCAAGGTGGTGGACGGGGACGGGTTCGGGGAGCAGCATTTGCAGCGCGTCTACCATGCCAAGGCCGGAACGCAGGATGGGGACAAGACAGATATCCTGCGGCGCAATTTGCGTCGTTGTGTATTCGAAGCCAAGTGTGGTCACATCCTGTGCCGGAGGGCGGTCAGCTGCCGGGCAAGACGCTTGCCAATACGGGAGGGCGCAGCGGCACCGCTGTCAACTTACCTTGGGTCCATCAACCGCCTCCAACGAAGATGCTAGAGCTTCGGAGGCGACAAGGAGCGAGATTTCATGAACAAGAGCGCGCACCTCCTTTGCACTTGTGGCTTTGGATCGCAGCAAGCTCAACTTTGCCAAAAGACACGGGTGCGTTGAAACATGCACGTTAGTGGGAAGGGAGGTCATGTTGGGCGGCAGGATTTTGGTTGGGCGAGGGAGGGAAGTGGCGAAGAGCGAAGACTATCTTGCGTCAGATCTAGGAAGGGAGGGCATAAAGATATAAGTACAACGTACGGAGTAAGTAGAGGAGACTCGGGGTTTGAGCAAAAGAGGATCCTCGGGGGGAGTTGTTAAAATAAGGAAATAGGGAAGGGGCGATGGAAGCGCCCGGAGCGCTTTGCACTTGTACGTCGTATCTTATATGTACAGCGTATCCTACACCTACAATGTGTGTCAAGCAACAGCCTAGGGACCGACCGCGGAGACAATGCTGCGTCCTCCAACTGCAATACGTGCTGCGGCCGATTTGTTTGGCTACGCCTGTGGTCATCCGACCACAAGAAAGTGGGTGTTGGCCCCAAATGCAGGTAGATGCCCAGACCGGGTCTAGGTGATCGTTGATGAAAGGCAAAGGGCGGCCAGCTGCGGTGCTGTGCGGCTCACCGATAAGAGCTACGGCGTAAGGTACGGAGTATGTTAGCATAAGATAGGAACAGTAATAATACCGGTCAGATACTGGGTTCTTGTGCATATCTCTAAGGTGCAAATGATAACACTGTGGGGAAGGACAAAGTGACCTACTAATTGCAGTAACTATTAATGCTCCTTCCGCATACACATACCACACCAGGGATAGCAGGCTTGTAGGCCCAAATGCTCCCCACACGGCGTGCTCCGATCTTCACTGTCGGCCGATAGTCAAATCTGACTAAGCGATATTACGGTTGCACATAGAGAAGGCCATTCCATTCCGCTATTCCCACCTCCTACGGCGCGATACATGCTTCTCAATCTCCGCATGTTACGCGCGCCTCTTTCCACCTGATTATTGGCGTGTATAGCTGGTATGGTACCACCACACACAGACGACACTCAGCTGCCTCTGCATGCGCATGCCGACGACTTTGAAGCAAGGCCTGGCCCGCCAAGCGAAACGCTACAACCTACTCACGACTCCGTAACACGGCCGTCCAGTACAAACGATGCGCCCGACGACCCCCGAAATCTTGACAATGCATCTCCGCAACCGCCCGTGCAAACTCGCGGTGAACGCGATTCTGGACGCCCAATACCCCATTCAAATGCCACCGGGAGTTATGCGCCTACCAGCTTCCCCTCCCCCGTGCGCGATGCACGTATAGCGCAGCAGTCTTCCTCCGCGACCTCAGTCGAATATCATATTCCTGACGCCTTCGCAAACCTGGACGAGCTCGCCGTCTCGCCGGTCGAAAATCCTAACGAAAGCTCTGTTTACGAGCACCGCAGTCTCGAACAAACGCGGGCGCAAGAGCGAGAGTTTGCACAAGAAGGACAGTCACAGGGGCAACCGTCCGCTACTCTTAGCCAGAGGGCCCCCTCTGCAGCTCTCGGGCTTCGGGATGTTGAGAAGTCTGGAGAAGTGGTCGGAGGGAAATCTATCCATATCTCGCGTCTTGCCACACAGATTTATACCCTTTCCTACCTTGTTTTTTTCGCCATCTTCGGTACGTTGGCGCGGCTTGGTCTCCAAGCCCTGACCGATTACCCGGGCACGCCAGTATCATTCGCTTCGATCTGGCCCAACTTTGGAGGCAGCCTTGTCATGGGCTTCCTTGCCGAAGATCGTATGCTTTTTTGTTCCG
Source organism: Sporothrix inflata (assembly GCA_021396225.1). Classification (NCBI taxonomy): domain Eukaryota; kingdom Fungi; phylum Ascomycota; class Sordariomycetes; order Ophiostomatales; family Ophiostomataceae; genus Sporothrix; species Sporothrix inflata. Next base: position 26,752 of record WNYF01000039.1, on the reverse strand, counting down.
AGTGGGGCACGCCGACGTACGACAACCTGCTCCGGGAAGCTCGCAAAGCCCACGACAGAAATGGCCCCGGTTCCGGCTCCAATCAATCTGCCACAGAAGGCAGTATCGATCTTTTCGCTGCGAAACGTGCCCATCTATCAGTGAAGAAAACGATACCGCTGTATATTGGCCTTGCGACCGGCTTTTGCGGATCTTTTACGTCGTTTTCGTCCTTCGTTCGCGACATCTTCCTTGCATTGTCAAATGATATGGCCTCCGTTAACACCCCCCGCAACGGTGGTTACTCATTCATGGCCGTTCTAGCCGTTATTATCCTCACCGTATCTCTCTCGCTAGGCGGTTTATTTATCGGCGCCCACATCGCCATTGCCTTGGAGCCTTTCACGCCGTCGCTGCCGTACGTTTTCATACGCAGGATTATCGACCGTGTCTTTGTCCTCCTCGGCTGGGGCTGTTGGCTTGGCGCCGTTTTATTAAGTGCTCTCCCTCCGGACCGAGGCGGTATATCCCCGGAAACCTGGCGAGGTAGGGCGACGTTTGCCCTGGTTTTCGCACCGATCGGCTGCTTAGGCCGCTTTTATGCATCGCTGTACCTAAACGGGCGCATTACGGCGTTTCCTCTTGGCACGTTTGCCGTTAACATGCTTGGCACACTCGTCCTTGGCGTTTCGTGGGACCTGGCCCATGTTCCTTTCGGTGGCATTGTCGGATGCCAAGTGTTGCAAGGTGTTGAGGACGGTTTCTGTGGCTGTTTAACTACAGTTTCCACTTGGGTCGCCGAGCTCTCCGGGCTAAGACGCCGCAACGCCTACGTCTACGGCACCACGAGTGTTCTGGCAGGCTTGGCCATTCTTGTCGCCGTAATGGGTGGTCTCAAGTGGTCCGATGGCTTTTCAGCGGTGCAATGTGTTCACTAATAAGGTGGGCAGGTTGTTCGTCGCCGTGCTATCTCACCCTTCTTTTTTCTGTTGTCCTTTTGACTGCCCGCGTGGAAGGGTGTACATCTAAATGGTGAGGCCTTATCTGTTTATATCATTTTTCGTACGACGTATTTAATAGTGTACCTATAAAACGCTGCCGCTCTGCCATCGGGACTGGCTGCGCTCATAAATGCCACGGCCTCCGGCTTGTCTCAAACCGCTGTTTGGAGAACACACCTCCCCACGAAGAAAAACCCCTTTGTATCGGTCATGTAGGCTGTTGCTTGCTTGCGCCGTTATGGCACAATCCTCTTCGTTGAACAAGTAAGCATTCTCCTTTTTTTTTCAAACGACCTGACGATGAAGGGACGGGGCTTTAGAAAGATATTTGATTCTTTTATCTGAATACCTGTTCGTATTTATGATTTTTTATACATGATCGCCGTGCGAGGAAAAGTGACACTACGAAAGAAACAATGGTTTTTTTTGTCTAAACGACGGAGATAAGTCTCCCACCGTATCTAACCTACCGCCATCCCATACCACTGCTGAAACACGGTATCTTTTTTGGCCATTTTTTTTTCTATCAAGCAACAGGAAAATCAAATACCGTCGCAAACAAAAACACGAGTCGTGGCAGTGAACAATACTCTCCCATCTACTTTGGGATCTGCGCCACCCTCTTTGACATGCTGTGTACAAAGTTAGTTGTTGCCGAATAAAGGAAAACCAAAGTCCAAGAGAACACGTTAAGAGGAGCTGTACCACTTACAAATCGAAAAAGGCAAATTGGCTCGGCGATGAACCAAACTCGTAAACGAAGCGGCTTGCCAAGAAGCTGCCAAAGATGGCTCTCAGATAAGCATCAGGAACACGCTGGATGATCGTGTCCAGTCCGATCTGACCAAGGAGCAGCTTGGGAAGGGCGTCGCCGAGAACGTGCCGACGGATTTTCTCGTCTTCCCACAGATCCGACTTTTGAAGCTCCTCGTCCAGAGTCGTGATGGCAACGGAAAGCTTGTCCGACAAAATTGAGCGTGAGACCCCAGTCTCCTCGTGCTCTCGCCAGATGGCTTCGAATTCAAGACGGGCGTTGTCGCGGATCTTGTCCTGCACCTCCTTAACGTAGGCTTTGTAGAACTCCGGCGCGACACCCTTGTCGTTGTGACACATGTGCTGGCGGAATCCGTCGTCATCAAAAGACAAAGAGGCAAGCACTTCAAGCGAAGAAGAGGTCACTCCGCCCTTGTTGGCCGAGGCATCCTTGATCAGAATACAACCGGCCGACTCGAGACGGCTCTTGGCGTCTTGTGTGATGAACAAATTCGCACCCTCCACGATGTACGGGATGATAGACTTGCCGTCCTTGATGACCTTGTTCACAGAAACGAGGTCGATGGATTCCGGTCGACCACCACAAGGAACAAACATATCCGTCATCCCTGTGTCACGGAGATGGTATGTGTTGCGGAAAGCCGTACCATTTGCAACAACTTCGCCAGTAGGAAGAGTGATGTTTGTGTCATCACACAGGACACGATACCCGTCGCTGGAGAGCTTGGTCAAGTCAAATTGCGAGACCATGACCCGATTTTTGGCAAGTCGAATGAGCTCTCCCTTATCAATTCCGTTGGGGTCAACAAGAACACCAGAGCCGTCTATAACGGATGTGTACTTTTCGTTGCTGAGGAGAATTTCGTTGCTGCCAAGATCACCATCCGGTCCTCCAGTCTGCATCTTTTGAACGTGGGAGGGGTCAAGCTTCAGCTTTCGGTAGATACCCTGGACGTACTCGCGAACGGAAAGAGTAGTCATCCCGTACTCATCATGCGGGATACCGCCCAGAGTCGGCGATTTTCCAGTGAAGAAGGACTTCCAGAAAGGAGCACCGCGATCAAATGCATGCTTTGTTGCCCAGTCGACCAGGTCTGCCGTGTTTTCATCCGGGCCCATGAAGAGAATCTCTTCTTTGCCGTACAGGTCAACAATTGGATTCTTGATACCAGGCGTTTCAGCCGGCAGTAAGAGATCAAGAATGCTGTCGATATACTTTTCAAACGCTTCACAGGCCTTGTCTTGTTGCTTGGGGTCAAGTAGGATAACACCCTTGGAGCCACCTTCGGGGATGTCCTTGTTCTTGCGTTGTTGTGTGCTCGCAAGGCCATAGTTCTCGTCAAAAAGATTACGAGCATTGATGCCATAGGCTTCCTTGCTTCGGGACTTGACAATCCGAATGCCGCCTCGGGCGATGTCCCGGAAGCGAAGATGGAAGCCACGCGATTCAGAGCTGATGACGAGGAACATTCCGTAAAGGCGGCGAGGGTACTCAAACTCGGGAAGGAAGGACGGGTCCAGGCGGAAACTCAGAGCGACCTTTGTGGGCGTGAAGTAGTTCGTCTTCAAGACAGCATTGTTGAACACCCGGAAAGCCGTCATGACCATTTCTTCGTGCTCGTTGGACACCTCCTTGGTGATCTTTGCTCTTAGGCCCTCATCTGAAAGCACCTCAACGGTGGGTGTTGGAGCAATGGCGCGGCGCTCGAAGCCCGGGCCAACGGCAAGGTGAACATTGGCGAAGGACGCATAAAGAGCTCGGACAAGATTCGGGTACGAGGACACAATCTCCAGGATATAGTCAGGTGTGAATGTCTCAGTCCGGAGGCGCCGCTTCAGTTTCGAAAGCAAGAGCATGTGGGCGTTGTTCTTCTCGTCGAGGGCATCTGAAAGCGAAGCATATTCAGAACCAAGGCGGTTGAGAAAGTGCTGGACAAACACCCAGACGCAGTGGCCGTAGATTGCTTCTTGCAGGCTCAGCTCGCCAGAAGCGAAAAGATTGTGGAGCTTGTTGTATGGGACGCAGTACAGAAGTGAGATTTCTTTCGTGATTTGATGGATCGACTGTTCGAGAGGAGGGAATTCTCTGTCAAGATTCGTGGCTGGGCGAAGGTAGATGCTCATGACAGTGATACCGTTTGAGAACTGTTCGACGTACTTTCGCGAGCTGGTGACACCGTAGTAGTGGTACAAGTCGCTGAGTGCGCTGAACATACCGCGGGCCGTGCGTGAACGGAAAGCCACAACCAGCCGCTTCTCCTGCGAGCCTTCAATATCAAACACTTCGATGACAGGGCCCGTCCGGCTGACTGCGAGCTCAATGATTTCCTGGTAGATCTGCTTCGTGTTCTTCGTTGCCTTTGCGAGAAACATGCGATCACTGATGATTTCCAGGCGAGATTCAGTGGGGTCAGCGGCTGGGTCGACAAACTGGCAATGGTACACGAAATAGCACCGGAGGGATGCTCTCGGCGTGGACACATCTCCTAGGACCCCCGGAGACCGGAAAGTCTCAACGCGGAATCGCTTGGAGAGATCAGAACCGTCCAAATACTTGGACTCCAACCTGGTCTCGTAGCGAGGGCCGCCAATGGCATTCCTGCCGGGCTCGCTGGTGTCAATGTAGATGGCATGGTCGTATGCTTCCATGTCAAGGCGGATCTCCTCGCGCTTGTCCTCGCGTGAGTTGGCAGCAACTCTAGCGGCATAGAGTGACGTGATGTGGTTGGCAATGACGTCCACGCGCTCGAGCTGGAAATAAACATCGTCGATGCCAAGCTCGTTGTAAAACCATGTGATCTGCTTGTCGACGAGCGATTCTGGGATCCAGCCAGCATTGCTGATCATGTCTCTCACTAATCCAGGCGGGTTGTCAGCAAAAGAACGACGGTATGTCAAAGCCTAAGCACAGGGTCCCCCTGACGAGGCAGGTGTTGGATCTAACCTTCTTTCATTTGCTGCGATCTCCCCTTGAACTCCGGAGCCACATATCCGACCGTAGCAGACCGAAGAATGCGGTGGCCATTGCCGCTCGCCCTGGGCAAGGAGGAGCTGATGTGGCTGGGCTGAGGCGAAGGGTGGCGATCGGCCTCCTCTCTCACCTTACCAACCAGCTTGTTGGCGGGGGGGGGTGTGGAATTTGCGGAAGACATTTCTTCACGGTCTGGCGTAAACGAGTCCACGTATTCTGGGAATCTCGTCGGAAGGTCAGCGGTGTTCAGTGTAAGCATTTTAGCGTTTCCTGACATGGTGGGCAGGGGGAAGAGCGAAGCGAGACGATATTCGAGGAAGGAAAGCCAGTATGCTTGGAAAGCACCGGAGTGGGCAGGATGTCACTTGTTTCCAGAGTCCAAAACCGCGCCTCGGGGGGAGAACAAAGGTGGCCAAGAGGTGGCAGGGCCAGCTATATAAAAGTCGGCTCCGATGCCTGCTGGTAGCCATATCAATAATCCCTTTTCTTCTGACAACCTACCACTGGGCAGTATGGGTTCAAAGCAGCTGCAGCCATTTTGTTCCTTGTCTACCGCAGTAAGAACCCGGAACAGAGAGTGGCGGTCGCGATCAACAGACGACGTGTAGCATCGCTGCTTGTGTGACTCAAAGAAAGAAAAGCCCAGGATACCGTCCGCGCTTGCGGTTGTAAATCGAATAAAATTGCCAAAAGGGAAGGGCGTTTCACTGCCTCCGCCCCCTTGTTTTTGCTCCCCTCCCGGTCGCCCCTTGCCTTCCCGTTCTTGTGTGCAGATGTTTATCTCTCGCGCCAGTCAAACACAAGACGGTATACAGCTCACCGCTCCGTACTCGCGCACAGCTGATAAGAACCCGCCCGTATGCTCTTTGCGGTGACGGGACAGTAAAATAGAGGGCAGATGTAGGAAAGTACGTACACTCGTATGCTTCTTTATGAGGCGTGTTTCGTATTCTTTTTTTCAATTAACTGCCGACTGCATGTAGCGGCAGAGATAGCTCAGTCGCACAAATATCAAGAATTTGTTGGGTGGCGCTATGTTGTCCCCGGTAATGGATCCGGTTTGTTGATTGTCTGAATCTGGATGGCAGAAGGATCTGTTCCTAGAACAAAAATGGTCAGCAGCGTACTCCATGCAAATCCCATCAACTGGGTGTTGTCAGAACAAAGAATAGTAGCGTAAAGCCGAAAGTAGCTGAACAAACACTCCGTTCCGACTCGTGATAGCAGTTTCAGTTGCTATCGCAGAATCGCCATCTGCGCCGCAACCACGACGTTACGCTGCTCGGTGAAAAGAAGACAGGAAGAGAATGGGGGAAGGAGTATGCAGAGCAATTGGAAGATAAGGATGATGGCATGGAGGGCTTAACTCACAGAAAAGGCGGAAAAGGCAGCTGCGGCACACGTCTTGCATACACGAGATAAGGGGATGACGGTGAATGTTCGAAAGGTTGTTCACAGGTGCAGGAAGAAGAGAAAAGAGGGGGGGGGGTGCGGCGGTTTAAATCGGGGCGAAGAAAAAAGGAAACTTGCTGAAGACACAAATGGCCGCAACAAGAAGCTCTGGCAGACGCTTCTTTGTTCGTTGGGCTGGTTGTGCCGTAGCAAGGCGATTGGTGTGCACTTTGGTAAATGCCAGGGACAAATGGCCTAGGGTGCAGAGAAAAGCGACAATGGAGGATTGGCAATGGAAAAATCCAAAGTAGAAGGAGAGAAGATGCAAAAAATCTTTTACGTGACAGGTGCCTGCGGTGACGTCGATTCTTATACTTTTTACGTGTTGGCCGACGAACGAGCAGGCACATCTACACCAAGAATAGAAGGAGCGACCACCAAACAAACAAGAAACAGGGTGTAAGCTATTACGAGTACAAGCTTGCGCAGCCAAAGCATTGCTCCATTCTGTGCCCAGAAGGCGAATCGAGCAATTTAGTCACCGAGTCCTCCTGAGCTCGTGAACACTTATTTTTTTTCATTATCCTCGTCTCTCTTTTTTACCCTTTTTGTCTATCTGTCCCTCCTGCGCCTGATCCTTTCTTCTAGCTGCTTCGCCCTTTTTTCTGGTCTTGTGCCTGGCTCTTTCCGGGTTTGTTTCCAGCCATGCTCACCTCTTCGCCCTACCCCCTGGTCTGGCCTCGCCGCTAAACTCCGCATGTAATTACCTTCCAGAACCTTTTTATCGCGCCCAGAGTAGCATTTTAGCTATACGTGGTAAGATACAAAATGTATCTTACGACGCACTCGTTGTATTCCGTACTCCGTATTTCATCACTCCTGAGTCCTTCCCACCCCAAGCTTTCAAAGTCTCTGGGTGTTGCGCATGGCAGGGCGTTGTGAGCGGGCGACGCGATTTGCCCTGTCCACCTGTCTCCCCAGTGGCTCACTGATTGGGTCAGCCGGCACTGTACCTGGCAGGGCCGCCTTAGGGCGCTAACCAGAAGAAGCATCCAGACCCCTCAACACGCTAAGATGCAAGCACGACGTACCTAAATCCAGACTATGAACGACGTGCGGTGAAAGGGTGAGTACCATGCTGTTGCACCTCCCGAGCGTATCCGCACAGTGGGGATGCGGCTTCTCCACAAGTGTTTTCCACCACACCGGCTATTCGAGGCTCTGTGGGCCAATTGTTTTTTTTTTTTGGAGAGCTCGAAGAGTCAGGATGGACAGCCAACGCTACGAGTTCCATACGTGAGGATAGAACTGCACAGAGCTCGCTCGCTCGATCCTCAGTATCCATTAATGGTGTACGACGATTACTCGTACAAGTCCGCTCTCCAGCACAGCTGCTTCCGCATTTACGAAGTGCCTGTGCTGCACATACGACGTATGAGCCTTTGGTCCCGCGCCTGGAACTTCGTAGTGCAAGAATTCACTTGCACGCAGATGGATCGTCGGCTATGAACCGTGGAGTTCGTCCTTGTCGAGTGCAGCTTTCCCCGCCTCCCCACCCCCCCAAATAGGCCAACCAGGTTCTGGCCCTCGCGGCCGTCACCATGTTCCGGCATCTGACAACAACATGCCTCACCGTACTTGTAGAAGTACTCCGTACATCTTACCGCCTCTTCGTCCGTCGTCGCTCCTGGGATACGGGCTGCCGCTAGGGTGATGATGGCCAAGCGTAGCTGGGCGCCATGCCAATGGCGACATGGAAACGAAAAGGAGCACTGCAGGACACGCAAGAGAACGACAGAAAACAAAATGCATGAGCTCAACGCCTTGGACGGCGATTCGACAATTCGACATTTCAAAGTTCCGATGTACCCATGCCGGTGTGCTCGTGATGTGTCAAAATCTTTGCGCAAGTACGTAAGAAGCCATTAAATACGTAAAAATACGTAAAACATAAAAAACGGCCATGCGCCGGTGGTTTGGCCCCAGTCAGCCGGCTGACCCCAGCCCCGCGCTTGGCATCGAAACGGGAATGTCCTTGCATTTCTATTACCCCTTTGTTACGGAATGCTGCCGGAGCTCCCATTTCAGGTACCACGGGATAGACCGACTGGTGGCACGGCCTGCTTGTTGTGGCCCCGTGATGTGAAGGCATTTTCTTCTTCATTTTCGTTTTCTTTCCCCCTCTGTTTGTCACAGCCTTTCTCTTTGTTTGTTGCTGTGAGGGAGGAGGGCGTGATTGGCTGATCCTGTTGGGCCACTACTCGTACCTGGAGGCTCGTTGGCCACCTGCATGCAGTGTATGGGTATCCCGGTGACGCTTTCCGGAGTTCACTTGCCTCAATGCCATCAATCGAGCGCCGGCATCTGGGAGAAGAGCTAGGCCCCCTTCACAGGTGACCTTTCGCCGAACGCTGGTTTCTACGAGTACTTGCCATCGATGTGGACGTCCTCGGGTGAAAATGCATCATAAGTACGTAAGATACAATATATCTCGTTGTTCGGATAATATTCGTAGTGCTGTCCTGGGGCAATACGGTTCGGAAACAGTGACCAAATTCCCATCACGAGGCCAGAGCGTGTTGGAATTGAGATAAGAGCTGCTTAGAATATGTAAGATTACCAACAAAAATAGCACTTGGCCGGTGGAGCCAGGCCCCAAGGCAAGGAGGCGAGGCAAATTTTATCGCCACCCGAGGCAAACTCGCATCTCAAGAGTACGCGGAGTACCCGTGTGGCGGCCGTTGGAGAGCGCCAATACAAGTACGAAGCAATTACGCACCTTTCACAGCCACATTAGGTCAACAAGTGCCGCTCTCGCCAAATAAACTGGCGGGCGGTGGTGAGATACAGAGTCGCGCGCTGCTCTCCTGTAGGCGAAGCACGCGAAACGAGCCCCTATTTCAGGAAGGGAGAAAAGGAGAGCGAACAAAGGGTAAATCTATCCAGGGATCAAACCCTGGCGATGAGGACACTATTCGCATCAAACCCTTGCGTGTTGTGAGAGTAGAACGCCGTACGAATTATGTATCCCAGACGGACGTTTCGTCGCATCCTCCAAGCAATCCCGGCTCGCCGTCACCGTACGACGCAATATCTCGTAAATTGATACTCACCAATTATTACAGAACGGGTTTGCTCTAGCGGTCGTACTCAGTACTGTATCTTAGATATCTGAATCTGAGGGTGGGGTACGGCGAAAGAAACCAGCAAATTGCTGGTTCTGCCCCTCGCATTTGGCGCTTCCAAGGAGCCGCCTCCAAGAATAGTCATAATATGCGGCTTCTACGCTAGGCGTGCGCCGTGGCCAAACCTTCCCCTCTGCATGCCATCGCAATCCTTTCTCGCGACTGCACCTCTTGTATCGAACGCCCCGTGCCTCCACTCGCACTCATCATGGGCTCACCTACATCGGACCGGGACCGTGCTCGATCTCTCGACCAGCAAGACGAGCTGAGGCGCTTCCGCGGGGAGTTTGCCATTCCGAGCAGGTCGCAAATTCACAGCGGTACCCTCGCTGTCCTTGGCGATAACACAGGAGCGCCTGCCGAATCACGACCGAGCACCTACCTGTGTGGCAACTCCCTCGGTCTACAACCCACGCGCACTGCGACGCGCATCCAGCAGCACTTATCGACATGGGCTGCGCAGGGTGTGCAGGGCCACTTCAAGCCGCTGGCTGACAGCCCGTTACCAACATGGCTGGATGCCGACGTGAAGGCTGCGGAAATGATTGCGCCCATCGTCGGCGGCGAGACGTCCGAAGTAGCCGTGATGCAGACATTGACGGCCAATCTGCACTTGCTACTGTCCGCATTTTACCGACCGGAGGCCGGCGGACGGCACAAGATTATTTTGGAAAGCAAGGCTTTCCCCAGTGACCATGTAAATTCCACACGGCCCTGCAAAGGCTCACCCCTGATAAGAACACTGGCGTGCAATGGTGCAGCTGTGCAAGTATTGCTCGCATGGAAGGCAACATGTGACTCACATACTTGCACGAGCCTCGCAGCATTCTGTGGGCGGGCCGAGTGCGCAGTGCGAGGCGATAGCTAACCTGGGTGCCATGTTTCTGGCGTAGTTTGCTGTCGAGACTCAAATCCGCCACCATGGTCTGTCTGTCGAGACGTCCATGGTCACCGTCGAGACGCCATTGTCCGAAAATACCACCGTCGCTACCCACGATGTGCTGTCCGCCATCTCTCAGCACGCCGCCGACACTTCGGTGCTGCTGCTACCCGGCATCCAGTACTACACCGGCGAGTTTCTAGACATCCCTGCCATCACCAACTTTGCCCACGCACATGGCATCTTCGTGATTTGGGACCTGGCCCACGCTGTCGGCAACGTGCCCCTTCGGCTACACGAGTGGGACGTTGATGCAGCGGTTTGGTGCAGCTACAAATACCTTAACAGCGGGCCCGGTGGCATCGGCGGCCTGTTTGTTCACGCTCGTCACAGCCAGGTCACACGGTCCATTACCGACGAGCAATCGGACTCTGGCTTCACAAACCGGCTCGCGGGCTGGTGGGGCAACGATAAGGCCACGCGCTTTGTGATGACCACAAAGTTCCATCCTGTGCCGGGTGCGGCCGGCTTCCAGCTCAGTAACCCTAGCATTTTAGACATTACAAGCCTCTGCGCGTCACTCGAGGTCTTCCAGGAGGCCGGAGGCGTGGGGGTGCTGCGGAACAAATCTGTCAGTTTGACGGGCTTCCTGGAGGGACTACTCAATGCTTTGCCTAGCGAAGTGCGTAACAAGTTTCGCATCATTACCCCGTCAGACCCCTCCCACAGAGGCGCGCAATTAAGCCTTCTACTTGGCGATGGGTTGCTAGACACTGTGATGGACGCGCTTCTTGCACGCTCTGTTATTGCCGATGACAGGAGACCGAATGTCATTCGCGTTGCACCCGCGCCGCTTTACAATTCCTACGAGGACTGTGTCGACTTTGTCGAAGCTTTCCGGGAGGCTCTGAAGGGCGACAGTATGGCGTCCTCGGAATCAAAATAAACGAACAAGTTGCATATTTGACATAGACACGTAACGATAAAGTAATATAAAACTGCGTTCTCTGGGACGGTTGGGAGTAGCCCCTCTGCCGCTGTACTTATACTCCGAGGAAGGGGGGCATTATATGCAATCGAACCACCCGAGCCACGCATTGATACATGCATGGCAGCCTATTTCCAAGTGCGATGCGATCCTTTTCCTTTGTCTTTTGAGTACCGTAATATGCCATTGGCGACTGTCATGTCCTCCTCCGATTACTGAATTGATCTAATATCTTTCATTATTGTTACTAGTCCGTCGTGCTCCGCCTTCCACATTGGGCCTGCATCACACTTGAAAGTACGTCGTAATACGACGTAGTAAATTGTTTCAACGTTTCACGCGCTAAGCGGGATGTGCCTCGAGATACGCGCCTGCCCCTGCCTTTCGATACACTTCAACTCTACCGTCAGTTTGATATCTTTTGGCATCTTACCCCGTATTCCGGCTTCTACTCGTACGGAATAGCCGCATTCTTGCCCTGACCATAGCTCGCCAGCGTTGCTCGCCATTGTTCTCGCGACCCCAAAACAGCACGCCTAGCGCCATTTGCTCTCCAGCACCTTGTTTTTACGTATATTTCATTCAAACCGCTGTCGAGCACATCCTTCAAGTGGCGGCGCATCAACGCCTCACGGCATGATTGCCTCTCTTCAAATCTCGATTGTCTCTTTTTCGCTCCGCGCTCTGTGTTCAAGCTCACATTGATCGAGCGTTGCACATGACCTTAGCCTGTCGCAGCGTTGCTCTCACCCGCGCACAGAATACCGCCCGCTTAAGCACGTGTGTGCGCGTCCATTTGACAAAGGGGGACGAGGTTCTTTGGACAAGGAACTAGAACGAGGAAGGAGCCGCTTCCGGCGAAACCCACCGCAATGGACCGCCTCTGCCCTCACACACTACCCGATCTCGGCGACACCGGGGTGAACACCACACCGTGCACCGGTGTCCGGAAACCCGCGGTGTCCATTTTGGCCCGCCCGTGGCTTGGCCTTCTCGTGGTTGCGGCTGCGGTTGCTACGGCTGCCTCCTCCCCTACCGGGCAGCAGCAGCTCCTTGACTCAAATGCCACAAGCTGGCACAGATATGTCAGAGCACCGGCCGACAAAAAGATTGCTCCAGCTCGCATCCTGTCCCAATATACCACCGGCAATGTGACCAACGCGGATGGCCTTCTCAGACGCGGGTCCAACCCGGCTGTGCTTTCGCGACTAGCAGCAGATGACGGGGTTCCGACCCTCGTTGTTGATTTTGGCCTCAACGTCGCCGGCCAGCTGTCCATTGACTTTGCCGGGTCGTACAACACCACGACCGGCTTCCCCGGTATTACATTGGCTTTTTCTGAGACCCTCCAATATCTATCCGACCGCAGCGATTTCACCAGATCTGATAATGCCGGCGGCGTGAGTCTTTTTGCGCAACCCCTTTCCCTTTCCAAGATACCTAGGTGCCCCCCGTTGCCACTAAGAGATACAACAAAAGTCCTTCTGAAACCTGACTCTGATTTTGAACCACTGATCTAGAGCGCAAAGCTGACGTCCGGCACGGATCAAGTAAGTAAACCACCCGCCCCTCACCTTAACTTTCTAGGTCCTCCTATTAAATTATTGTAGGTGGCTGTGAAACCTGAGCCCTACTCCTGGACGGATCAGCTGGGCTGCGAGTATGGCACACAGGTGTGCGCAGATGGCCTCCATGGCTTTCGCTACGTCAAAATCCGCATGGCTTCTCTATCCACAGACTCCCCATACACGTCATCTTACGGCTCCGTGTCCATTGCCTCTATTAGCCTCCAGTACTCGGGCTATCTTGGCACCCCCGACACCTTTACTGGGCATTTCGAATGTTCTGACCCAGATATCACGCAATGGTGGTATGATGCCGTATACACAAATGATCTTTGTACGGACATTTTTCTCGCCAACAACACCGAGCCGCGAAATGCTGCAAGCCCGTCCCTGCTTGGAAAACTCGTTTTACATGACGGCCCGAAAAGGGATCGAGACCCTTACGTCGGCGACCTCGCTGTGTCTGCGTTAACCACATATTTGTCCCACGACACTGCCGAGGCGTCCAGGAACGTTCTCGAGGACCTTGTTCGTCACCAACGAGACGATGGCTGGATACCTCCTGCTAGCATGTAAGGTTCAATTGAGCCCCGATTGTACACGATCACTTTTCTTCTCGAGTGTTTTGTGAAGCGCTGACAATTGTAGCAACGACTATACTTTGCCCCTATTCGATTACCCCCTTTGGTGGGTGGTCTGCAGCGCGGACTACGTCATGTATACAGGCAACGTCTCTTATTGGACTTCTTATTATGCTGCTCTTGTCAAAGTCTTGGACAAGTACTACGTCTCCCACACAAACCCCGCAACGTCTTTGATCGAACGGCCAGGAGGCGCCGGCGACTTTGCTTTCCTCCCACGGACCGGGCCCGTCACATACTACAACACCCTTTATGTGTACGCTCTGCAATACGCGGCACGCGTGACTCAGATTCTCGGCAATTCCAACGATGCGTCTCGCTGGCAATCGCGGGCTTCAGAGATCGGGCCAGCATTGCTCAAGCGAAACTATGATGACAGCGCCGGTGCTTTCTTCGATGGCGGCCCGTGCTCCGGGAGTACCATCTGTCCAACTCATTCCCAAGATGGCAACAGCCTAGCCATTCTTTCTGGCGTAGTCTCCAGTGGCCTATCTTCCAACACCAGTGTCGCCGAATCGATACTGGCTTACATAAATCAGACAATGTCTAGACCATATGGGAACGCGTTTTATGACAACAGTGTCTTGGATCCTGGCGGAGATTATGCAAACCGCGTGTATGCCTTCATCTCCTACTTTGAGATTGCCGCCCGCTTTGAAACATCACTCAAAACCTCTCAGGGTGCCTTGGAGGAAATGAGAAGGCTTTACGGATGGATGGCAACTCATGACCCAACAGTGACCGTCTGGGAGGGTATTGGGAAAGACGGCACACCATACGAATCTGGGTTCACATCAATGTCCCACGGCTGGTCCACGGGAATTGTACCTCTCTTGGTCAACTACGTCCTAGGGGTGAGCCCTACTGCGCCCGGTTTTAAAACGTGGACGGTGAGGCCTGTTGTTCTAGCGATGGATAACCTTACATGGGCAAGCGGGCTCGTACCGACACCGGACGGGGGAATCTGGGTCCAGTGGGAAAAGCAGCGTGGGAGCTTCGTGTTGCTCTTCGATGCCCCAGAGGGTACCAAAGGGACTGTGACTGTTCCATTAGTTGTCGGCGAGTCCAACTCGATAAGTGTGGATGGCGCGGCCGTTTACAGCCAAAATAAGGTTTCCCACGGAATCGTGCAGGACGCCAGCGGCTACGTGAGTATGTCTCTTCTGGGTGGCAGGCATATCGTGATTGTCAACTGAGAGCCGAAATAGAACGCTTTTTGTGAATTTTTTTGGTATACATTTTGTCTCATATTTTATACTCCATTCCCTACTGCCTCCCAACGGTGAGAATTTGGGCAGCCTCATAAACCAAACGAGACAACGTTTGTAGCTTCACTTCTTCTCGTGCCATTTTCAGCAGGCCGCCGAGCGTTGTGCCCTACAATCGTCCAGTAGGATGGTCTTCACAGCTCATACCTGGAAATGGTCGATTTCATGGCTTTGATTACCCGCTAGCCTTTTTCTTTTATTTTTTTCGAAAAATCTTCAATAAAACCCAGTCCGTATAAAACGCAGAGCATCAGAAAAATATCCTCGGTGAACAATTACACCTCAGTCGTAACCTTCGCCTTCGAGTTGGTCACCTTGACGCCGAGCTGCTTTGCTCTCGCAATGATATCGATTCTCTTTCTGGACGAGACGTTGTGGGCAATCCTTAAAAAAAGTTAGCAAGGGCGACAAACTCGTCCGCAGCCAAACCGGCGCCGCGTCATCAGAGCTGGGTCGAAAAACTAAAAGCAAAGTGGTGTGGTAAAACGTACTCCGCGGCGTATGTCCGGTTGTGCATCAGCAGAAGCTCGACATCGTTGACGTTGCTGACAAGGAAAGCCTTGTGTCCAGACGGGGTCATGTGGCGGGTCTTCTTGTTGGAGCCGAAACCAATCTATCATCAAGCAACAATGTCAGTACTGTCTCTTGACTTGTAGCGAGGTAGAAAATGGCGGTGCCATCGCCATCTCTTCGCTCCATCCATATCTCGTTCCTTGTGCCTCTGATATTCTCCCCCCCCCCCCAAACAGAAGTATTTCGTCCTCTTCACTCTTCCATCCATCTATATCGTTGACGCAGCAATGCAAGACATAAAACGTACCGACGGCAGGACCTGCTGGCCCCGGAATCGCCGACGAACACGGCTGTCGATACCCTTGGGCTTTCTCCAGCTCGGGTCAACGCGCATAAACCGGTCACTCTGGTGCCGGCTGAAGTGCTTGGTGCCTGTGAATCCAAGAAAAAGATGTCAATAACAGTCCACGGGTGATCGAAGTCCAGACCAGGACAATGTGTTTCGGGGTCGAGGTTCGCGGTGGTTGAAAGGACATGACGCCACGGGTTCGAGTATCGGAGGGTCAAACGTACGCTTCTTGACGATAGGAACGTGCTTCTTTGCGGAAACCATCTTGAGTGACGAATAGATAAGTAAGTAAGTTATTGATCTTTCGTAGCTATTGTTGGCGGAAAGGTTCTCGGTGTCGCATACCTTGTCGGATTTGCTGTCCTGCTTTTGGCGATACTTGTATTGGATGTGGAAGTAGAAAGAGGGACAAACGTAGCATTAAATTGAAGAAGATTTTTTTCCTATGCCAATTTGCAAATTTCACGCTAAGTAAGGGCTTTGGCTTAGGGCTTGGCCGCCACATCAAAAAATAATGAAATTGAATGTACGGAGTAGTGGTACCAGTGTGGCGGTGCTATCCTTGTTTTTCACGTGATCATTAAATGCGTTCTTCTCATGTGACGCAGCGGTTCCATTAATTATGGGGCTCCATCGTTCGCCTTAGGTCATCATTCTCAATGGAACCTTCCCCCTAAAGCTGCAAGTCCAATGTTCTCCTTTTTCACCTCGTGCATGTACATACCACTATATCTGCGTACGTCGTACGTCCTCGCTGTATTACGGCAAACCTATCGCAAAATTTTTCTAAATAATCATAGTGTTGGTGCCTCGCCCAAATTATCTCTATCCTCACACGAATCTCGAAGGATCATGAAATGAAAGCGAAAAAAATCAAACCAAATTTCTACGACAGTACTTCTGTGTGGGGACGACAAGATGCTGTTTCTACTGGCTGGTCCAAACATCGCCGGCTTTAACGCTGCCCTTAAGAAAGCACATGTGTCCGGCTGATAATTATCTGTCTCCTCATTTGTAAACAGACAGCAGCAGACATGGTGCCGGGTGACAAATGCTGGGTTGGATAAATTGAACCCAGCGCCCAAGTCTTTGTCTATCCTAGATAGAACCCGCACGGCGAGATAAAGAAGAGGGGACAGACAGCCTCCCCATTGTTTTCATACATCGACTTAGATCTACCTGCTTTTGACGGCCCTCGCAGCTTCTAGCAAGCGGTGCACTTAGCATTGAGATACGTGGGCATCATCCTAATCATTGTAAGTGTCAGTCAGAGCCGGAGAAGTCAGCAACAGCATATGCCGGTCAGCTGGCATCGGGTACACAAACGGTGGCTTCTGCCTCACAAACGTGACAACGCCCGGGTCCACAGAAAGGGCCAGTTAATAGCTGGTTAATAACGGCCAGCATATAGAGTAGGCAAACACATCGTACGCTTTCAGAAAACGCTTTCTGTGACAGCATGCTAGTGAAGTAGGGGTGCGTACAGTGTGCCATGATGGGGAAGGCGATTATTGTGGGAGCAATATCAAAGTCTCCTGTATATTTCGGCCGGCGTATACCACTCGACCGGTTTCACCAAAAATTATCCTCTCATTCTGCTGCAATTCTTCTTTCTGACATATTCTAGCTCGGCATGATCAGTGTCGGTATTAGTATGCAGCCGCTCAGTATCAAAACTCACATTAACAACAATCGGCTTTTGGAGTATCGTTCGACAATGGGAATCGGAGGGTGCCAATCCTGCCATAAAATAATTTATGGGGAACCCGAGTTGCAGTGTTTCCACAGCCACATCGCCTTTGTCAGCAGATTGGCGGGCCACTTCCCCCGCGTTCGATGTACAGGCAGCGTCGTGCTGTGTTTTATCTTATCTTCGTTCCATTCATCCCCAAAACTGTACCTTAAAAACTGTTGGGCACCACGACCTAGCATTTGAGGGAGAACGCCTCAATACCAACAGGATGGAAGCCACTTCACAATTCTGGGGCGAAGGTATGCATATTTCAAACTTTTTTAACTTCAAAGCTCACACTGCTATTGCCACAGCCGCGGCAAGGTCGGCTGCTGTTTATATGACCCCTTGCCTCCCAACCTTCTCCGCGAAGACAGGACGCATTCGTTGCTAATTCGACTACGCTGTTAGAAGGTCTCGCTACCAAGGTCGATCCAGTTCGAGATGCTCTATACAACTACGATGCCGAGGCCCAGAAAGCAATCAACGACGATCGGCCATGGGCAAGGGACCCAAATTACTTCAAGCTAGTCCGCATCAGTGCAATTGCCCTCATCAAGATGGTGATGCATTCCCGATCCGGTGGCTCTCTTGAAGTGATGGGACTGATGCAAGGGTATGTGGATGGAACAACTCTTGTGGTCACGGACGCTTTCCGCCTGCCTGTGGAAGGCACTGAGACACGAGTCAACGCCCAGGACGAAGCAAACGAGTATCTCGTGGAGTATCTCAAGCTTTGTCGCGACCAGGGACGCATGGAAAATGTCATAGGCTGGTACCACTCGCACCCTGGATACGGCTGCTGGCTCAGCGGCATCGATGTGAGCACCCAGGCCATGCAGCAGACGTTCAACGATCCCTTCGTCGCCATCGTCGTCGACCCTGACAGGACAATCAGTGCTGGAAAGGTGGAGATCGGGGCCTTCAGAACATACCCTGAAAACTACAAGCCTGTGGATGCTGGCCCAGGAAACCCCCCAGCCGCTGTGTCAGATGGGTTCCAGTCCGTTCCGCTGAATAAAGCAGACGATTTCGGAGCTCACTCGAGTCGCTACTACAGCCTCGAAATCGAGCACTTCAAGAGCTCCCTAGATGCACACCTACTTGACCTTCTCTGGAACAAGTACTGGGTCCAAACGCTGTCCCAGAGCCCCCTTTTAACCAACCGAGATTACGAAAACAAGCAAATTCTCGATCTGGGACAGAAAATCAAGGAAGTCACATCCACTATACAACGCGTCGGTCGCAGTGGTGGCCAGACAGGCGGCGCGGGGGTTGGTCCAACCTATGGCAGTGGTGGAATAGCCAGAAAATCAGTACAGCAAGCATCCGAGAGAGTCGAGCGCAATAGCAAGACCCTCGCGGCGAGGGAGAGATCCGGTTTAATGGCCAGTGATATCAAGTCAAGGGTTTTCGACACAGACCTAACGGGCGACTCCAGCGCCCACACTGGCACTGAAATAAATACCGATCCTACGGTCGTTACAGCTAGCTCGTCGGCATGAATGACTTCTATTCACATTCAAACAGATCAGGGGCTGTCTTCGCATTCATCGTCGAGGGCAACGTGCCTTTTTTCTCCATTTTTATAATCATGATAACTACGAAGGCAATGACACAGACTACCAATCCGCACACTCAGCTTTTTGTTTAACTTAATACGTGTGACTTTTCTATTGCCTAATAAATCGAAACGTTGCACACTCCCGTGCTCATCAACTACGTGAAACTGGGTCAGCCCGACATATGATCAATATACTAGTCATCAGGTAAAGAACCAGCCAGAGAATGGGCAACAGTGTCAGCCAGTTGAAGTCGCCTCAATGTTTCAGTTCTGCCCAAGTACTCCATGAGGTGCGAAATCTGCGGTCCGTTGTTGAGACCAAGAAGAGCCCAGCGTAGAAACTTGTAACCGGCCGGTGCCGGCGGACCCTCGGCTTCACGATAAATGACACGCTTCGTGATATCGTCGAGTGTGGTCTGGATTGTGTCTACAGACCATTCAGTGTCGTCAATCTGGCCCAACTGATCGATGAAGTATCCCATAGCGTCGGTCGTAGAAGTGAGCGCTCCATCGACGAACAAGCTGGCCGATGATGGCAAGAGACCAGAAAATGTCTTTTCAATGTATGTGGCCGGTGGCCGCCAGATAAGATATCGAATCGCATCGACAAAGCTAGGTGCAGTGACAGTCTCGTTTCGACATATCCGTATAGCGGCACGAATGCGATTGTGAGTGCAGCTGTCATCCTGGCTGTTGTCCGACGGGAGTAACTGCAATATGGGCTCGCCAAGCAAGGACATAATATTTTGGTCCGTCGAGTTTTCTTGCGGCTCGTCCACTAGCCAGCGCTTTCTTTCGGCCTCGGTCTCGCGTGCTAATTGCAGCACGGGGTTGGTGATGTATTCGTCGACAAGGCAGTAGTTCCCCGACGAAGAGTTGCTGAGCGCCATTTGGATGTGCTTTTTGTGAAAGAACCCCAGCTTCTCCTTATTGACAACGATGTCTCCCTTGGTAAACTTCAATCCAAACTAGATGAAATGTGAATGGCATATTCTACAACTTCGTGGGAATTCACGGAACTGTGGGTTGCTTACATTCTTGACCATGTCATCGAGGCTCATAACCCCCTTGCTTGACAAGCTTGCAGGATTCCATCCAAGGAGTGCAGAAAAGTTCAGTAGCGCGGCTGGCGGTATTCCATCTCGCTTGTACGAGTCAATACCAATATCCATGTTCCGTTTGCTCAATTTTTGCCGGTTGGAGTCGACAAGAAGACCGACGTGAGCAAACTTTGGTGGCTCCCACCCAAAGGCATCGTATAAGCTCACATGCTTAGCAGTGGATATGAGCCATTCCTGTGATAAGTGGTCAATTATGAATGGTCTGTTTTACAATATCCGCAGTTAAATAGTCGTCAAGGCAAGGAGCGTGCAAAGCAAAGGTCAATCAATATTCAGGGAAGGGGAGCAGTACCGCACCGCGAATCACGTGAGTGATCTCCATGAGGTGGTCGTCCACAACGTTGGCGAAGTGGTAAGTCGGGAAGCCATCGCTCTTCATGATAATAAAGTGGTCTTCGGGGAGTTTTTTCTTGTAGAGACCGTACACGATATCATGGACAGTGGCCGGGCTAGAGCTACTGCGAAATCTAACAGTGTGTGCCTCGCCTCTCGCGGCTCTTTCCGCCGACTCATTGGCAGGAATAGACAAGCACATTCCCGGATATGTGCCGAACATGCCATCCGCCTCCGAGGTCTTGTGATGGTGAGCGGTCATGTCGTCGTGGGAGCAGAAGCAACGGAACGCTTTGCCCTCCCGCAGAAGACGGTCCACATGCTGTTGGTAGATACCAAGGCGCTCAGACTGTAGTCAAATGTTAGGTTTATGAAGATAACTGCAGCTGCGGTATGTAGCAACCTCCCTCCTCGTGGCATACCTGCTTATATGGCCCGTATGGGCCTCCACAGTCGGGACCTGTCGAGTTGTCAGAAGATGTACAAATCAAATAGTCGATAAAACATGTTTACCGCCGGTATGGGGGTATTGACCTTCGTCCCATGAAAGACCGGACCATTTCAAGTCATCGTAGAGGCGATCCTCTGCATCGACGACAATCCGTGACTGGTTCCGATAACTTTATTTAGATATGAAGACGGCTGGTGGTTTACTATCACAAGAATGGATAGTAACCTACCTGGTCTGTGTCTTCCAGTCTCAGTATGAACTGTCCATCTGTAGCACGTGCCAGTAAGTAGTTATATAACGCCGTCCGGAGAGACCCGAGGTGAAGATAGCCGGTTGGGGATGGTGCAAAACGGGTCCGCGCAGGCTTGTCAGGTAGCCGAGCGTGTACGGCGCGGTTGGGTCGCCGTGCTAAGAGAGCGCCAGTGTGTGCCGCGGTCGACAAGTATGCTCTAGTAGCACGATTCATGCAGATGACCTGGGCCCGTGCACCACAGGAAAGGCAGGCTGGTCGGCCTATTGTCACGAGGACATTCATCGCGTGTATTCAAGCAGCTCTCACAGGGCTCTCCACGCCCCGATCTACCGCTGTGCACACTGCCTGATCGTAAGATACGCAAGGTCCGGTCGTGAGAGACGCCACCGCACTATAGTTGAGGCTATGTTCAGATTTGCCGACTTAGATTCTCGGGAAGTACGAGGTTTTATAAAAGTGAATGTGCGAGACTCAAGATACGAAATTTCTTATCTTATCTAACGGAACCCAACAGTTGGTACGTCGTACCTGAGCAACATGCCACTAGGAATTAAGGCACACTTGCCGCGCGGAAGGCAAGGAACACTAAAACTCTGTGTTGTACTTCGTCGCATACCAATGTCCCCTGCAGGAGAAATGAGGGGCAAAAAAAGTCTGCTTGATCTCTCTCACATATCCAACGCCACACGAACAACTCCTGCAAGACGAGGGTTGACCGCGTTACAAGATCAAAAGCATCTGCTGAAATAATTCACAGAGCTTTCTGGCCGTCTTGCTATCTCGGCTCCGAAATCTACAAGCACCCCGCGAATATCTACGCATATCAACGCGACCTTCCGCGGCTTCATCGCGGTCTAGATACGATGGATAGTGGTGGCCCGAGCAATTCCTCCGGTGAGGAAGAGGAAACCGATCTTTATGGTGTGCTGGACTCCAATCACCGAGTGATATTTGTCGATGTGAAAATGAGACCTGCTGACATGGCGACTTAGATCTACTTGGTGTTGAAAAGGCCGCAACGGCCGGGGAAATAAAAAAGGCGTATCGGAAGGTGAGCCAAGTGTGACCACGGAAACAAGCCTACAATCATATATGTCTCGTGTAGGTCGGGCGGGGGGAGGCCTGGTTACTAATTCCAATGTCTGTCACCAGGCTGCACTGCAGCACCATCCCGATAAGGTTCCCGAGGACCAGAGAGCGGAGTCCGAAGTCAAGTTCAAGGCAGTTACTCAGGCATACGAAATCCTCCGTGATGACGAAAAGCGACAGCTCTACGACCAGTACGGCATGGCCGCTTTCGATTCCTCCCGGGGTGGGCCAGGTGATGGAGGCGTCGACCTAAACGATATGCTGGCACAGATGTTTGGCATGAACGTTGGTGGCGCCGGTGCCGGTGGTCAGAGGCGCCCGAGGAGAGGCCGTGACGAGGAGCAACAGTACAAGGTCACCCTAGAAGAACTCTACAAGGGGAAAACGGTCAAGTTCGCAGCAAACAAGCGTGTGATCTGCAGTCTGTGCAAGGGCTCGGGTGCAAAGGAAAAGGTGAAGCCGCAACAGTGCGACCGGTGCAAGGGCGCCGGCGTGCGGGAGGCTTACCGCCAGGTTGGCCCCGGCCTAATCCGCCAAGAAGTGCTGCCCTGTGACAATTGCGAGGGCACTGGTATGTTCTATAAGGAAAAGGACCGTTGTAAGAAGTGCAAGGGCAAAAGGACTGTGGAAGAGACGAAGGCGTTGGAAATCTATATCCCTCGAGGATCTATGCAGGGGGAGCGCATTGTTCTTGAGGGTGAGGCGGATCAATTCCCTGACCAGACTCCGGGTGACATCGTCTTCACCTTGGTGGAGGAGCCGCACGAGGTGTTTACTCGCGTTGGTGATGACCTCTCTGCCGACCTCGACGTGACGTTGGCGGAGGCCCTGACAGGTTTTTCTCGAGTTGTGCTGAAGCACCTTGATGGCAGGGGGATTCAACTTGAACACCCTCGTGGCAAGATCTTGCAGCCTACAGAGATCCTCAAGGTCGCAGGTGAGGGCATGCCCAGGAAACGCGGTGAGGAAAAGGGAGACCTTTACTTGAGTGTGAAGATTGCGTTTCCGGAGGCTGGCTGGCTACCAGATGACGATGCATATGAGACGCTCCAGAAACTTCTTCCCCCTCCAGGACCGCCGATATCCGCCGAGGAAGTTGACGAGGTTGAGTACGAGGCTGATGCAGATATTGAGCAGGTAAGTGTTCATTTACATGTGTGCCCTTCGGCTTAGACTCTTTCTAACTTGTTTTTAGATGGGCGGTCGCTCGGGCCATTCACGACCCGGCATGGTCTGGGAAGATGAGGATGATGATGACGACCAGGGTGGTCCGCAATGCGCGACACAGTGAGGTGGAAGTATCGGTTGTTAAATAATCGATTGGTATCCTAGTAATATAGACGTTTTATTTTACCGTTCTACTAGTATTTAGAGTTGGCACTATATTAGATTTAATATATATATATATATATTAAGTGATTACGTTTTTAGTTTTATAAGTGTGAAGGTTAAGGTAAGTATATGATAATATTAATATTAAATTTAAATACAATTTAACTTTTTAAGAAGGTATTATATTTTACGTTACACTTATAGGTATTGTATTTACCGCTCGGTAGGTTTTTATTGTTGAATACGTTTTTATTAGTTTATTACTTTTTTATATCATATTAAATCGTTATAATTCCACGTTTTATATACTTTATATTTTTCTTGCTTTTAAGGATCATTTAATATTTGTTAATAATATTATTATTAACACTGAATTTAAGGAGATTTTGAATTAAAAGAAAGAGTATATTATTATCAAAGAGTTAATATGATTTTCGAAGTTTTTTATAACCCTATAATTCGTTATTAATTATTTATTTAATAGTTAAATAGTTAAATAGTTAAATAGTTTAAAAATAAATATGATAAACGGTAATAGTTTTTTATAGGTTTTTTCTTTTTTTTCTTTATTATTAACTTTTTAATTAATTTACTTAATAATTTTATTTACTAAATTTTATCATAGTTATTTTAAATAAAATAATTAAACTTGATAAATATTTCTTATGTATACTTTTCTCCTTTAAGTTTAAAAAATATAAGGTTTATATTATAAGTTACCTTCTCTTAAAAATATAATCCAAGCTTCTATAACTATTATACTACCTATCCACGTTAAAAATATTAATAACACTTTAATTTTTCCTTTTTTTCCTAGTTATAATAGCGACTAGGTTAACGGCGGTAGTGACTTTATTACGAGGCGTCGCCGTATATGTAACCGATATAACGCTGTTGCGATCACCGCCGTTAAACTCGGCATAGTTTACGATGTGGTTTAATTTTATAACCTTTATATATTCTGTACTACCCCCGTTATAAATATTATTATTAAGATTTTATATTTTTTACCTAATTAATTAGTTCTTTCTGTAAGCTTATATAAGCATTACTATTAAATTCGTCGTAAAACGACGATTAAAATAGTACTATTTATTAAGTGTAGTTATATAATCTTATAAAGATATGGCTTAAAATAAGTAGATAAGTAGATAAAAGGGCGGCGTACCCTCGAGTGGGCTGCGTACCCTCGAGCGGACCTTACAGTGTCCTGATCAGAAGTCCCCAGCGGTCCGACCACTAAAATATTCATAGCTTAGCGGTTATTAACCCTATAGCTTAGCGGTCTGGACAGGCAATAGCGGTCATTGACCGCTAGCGCCGGAAAAGCGGGTGGACTACGCAGGGGGTCTCCCTGCGCCGTGAGTCGTAGTTGCCCACGCACCCGCCATTATTTTTGCGGGACTCACGAGACTGACGCCTTTAGGTGGCCTTCCGTACAACTCATCGTGCGGTGAGTGCGGAGGGACTATGGAGGAAGAAAAAGAGTCCTCCTCCAGACACGTGTACGAGTCCCTGTCCTTATAGAGCAAAAATACACCTATTTATGGCCATTATAGCACTTGTTCACCTAACGCTTAGTTGATTCACCCGCTGTACATGTTGCGACTATAGCGCTATATGCCCTGTAGTTTAACAAACTTTTTAAATATTAAATAAATATTTAATAAAGTATTAAAAAGCGTGATATAGGCTTCTCCTTATAACCGAACCGTAGGTTTATAAAAAACTCGGAAAATACGTATAGGGTTATAAATTAGTAATGTATATTAAAATTAATTTTTACCTCTACTAATACTAATTTTTTTTTTTTAGTATACTAAAACTAGGGTAGGTAATTAATTATATAGTTTTTATAGAAGTACGAAAACTAATTAGTTGACTAAATTTAGTTTTCGTAGTGGAGTAACGAAAACTAAATTTAGTCGACTAAATTTAGTATTTTTAAAAATAATTTTATTCGTCCTATAAATATTAAAAAGTAAAAAGAGCTTTTTTAAAAATGTAAAAGAAAACGTTTAACGCTTTTTTATAAAAGGTAAAAATACGACTTTTTTATTATTTATCGAGTACGTATAATAAGTTTTTTTTATTTATATTATAAAGCGTATAATAATATACTTAAGTAATATATAATGTTTATAAAAGAAAAAAGAGTTTATTCGTATTATAATAATTAAAAAGTAAAATAATATTCTTGAAAACGTAAAAGAAGACGTTTAATACTTTTTCGTAAAATATAAAAATATAACTTTATTTTTAGAAAACCTCGTTTAAAAATTAGAGGGGTATGTACTATTTACCCCTTTTTATTTAATATTTGTCTGGCTTATTATTTTTTATCATTTAATTTTTTAATTAGCCTGATTTTAATACTGATTTCAGGGTTAGAAATTAATTGCTTAATTGTACTACTACTAAAACAACTACTGTAGTACTACTAATTTTAGTACAACTAATTTTAGTAGTACTAATTTTAGTTTTTTTTGCCAGGAACTAATTTTAGTTTTTATAGGCAACTAATTTTAGTACTACTAATATTAGTAGGCAACTAATAGTAGTATTATTATTTTTTTTACGAAGATATATTATATTTTATTACTCTTTATAATATTTAATATAATACCCAGGATTGGGAATTAATTACTTAGTTATACTACTACTAAAATAACTACTATAATACTATTAATTTTAGTAGAAATGATTTTAATAGGCAACTAATTTTAGTACAACTAATTTTTGTTGTTTTTGCCGGCAACTAATTTTAGTTTTTTTTACCGGCAATTAATTTTCGTACTACTAATACTAAAATTAGTCGACTAATTCCCAACCCTGACTGATTTAACTTATTGATTTAAAATAATCCTAAAAGTAATAAATAAGGCCTTTCTCTTCTTACTTTTTTGTTTTTAATTTTTAATTATTACCTTTTCTTTTACCTTTTCTTTTACCTTTTCTTTTACCTTTACTTTTATCCTTTTTCTTTTTACTCTTTTTTCTTTATTAGCTTCCTTTTTTTTTCTTCCACGCCCGGGACGGCGTTAAACTATTAAAATAGATTCGGACGTTAGTTATACGCCAGTTGACGACGAATCCGTGGTTTTTACCAGGGTTGGGAATTAGTATACTAATTTAGTATTTTAGTATATTAAATTAGTATTATACTAAATTAGTATTTTAGTATATTAAATTAATATTATACTAATTTAGTATTTTGAAAGCTTATACTAAAATATTAAAATACTAAATTAGTATACTAAATTAGTATTTTAGTATACTAAAATACTAATCGTAAACGTTTATTTTTACTTTTATATTTTTCTATAGGATATATTAATTTAGTAAAGGTTTAATATAGGGTTACGAATTAG
>WNYF01000038.1:280101-309862 GCA_021396225.1 Sporothrix inflata | reverse complement strand
GTAGCGGCGGCAGCCACTGCCGCTGCATGGGGCGCTGGCGGCACAGTGTTCGTCGCAGCAATGGCCGGCGGCGCGGGCGGTGGCAGCACGACCTGCTGCTGCTGGTGGTTCTCGAGCGCGGCGAGCGTGACCGTGTGGGGCGCAATGGCCGTGGCCGGCGGCAGGCCTGCTGTGCTGCTGGCAGGACCAGCACCGCCAGTCCACGGCTCAGCAGCACCGGTTGGTGTCGCGGCCGGCGGGGCGGGTGCGCTGCCTTCTGTTGACGCGCCGGCAGACGCGCCACCCTGCAGCTGAGCCGCCGCCGCCGCCGCCGACGATGCATGGCCAGCCGGTGGCGGTAGCGGTCCGGCCGCCAGGCCAGTGTGTCTGCTGCCACCGGCACCACCACCGCTCTGGGCCTGCGCCATCTGGGCTCTAACCAGGGCCGTGCTGACGGCCTGGCGCAGCTGCGAGCGGACAAACGGGCTCGGGTGGCGGTCAATCGCCGCCTGTAGCGTAGGCTGCATCTGGAGCAGGTCCGGGTAGGTGGAGAGGGCCTGCTGCAGGGCGTGCACGCCTTGGGCGATCAAATCGTCAATGAGGCGTGCCAGTTGCGGGTGGGCGGGTGCGGTTGGAGGTGCCGCTGATGACGAAGTACCACCGACGTCGGGCAGATCGACGTGCATAGCGTGCGACGATGGCTGCGGCGTGGCGCCGGCTGCAGCGCCCGGCTGTTGCTGTGCCGGCTGCTGGCTCGGCGCTGTTGCTGTGGCCGGTGCCGTCGCGGCCGCAGCATGGTGTGCACTCTGTGCGGCCGCAGCCTGCTGCTGTAGAGCACCGAGCGCCGCCTGTGTCAAGGGCTGGCTCCCTGGCTCGCCGGCCGCGGCGGCAGCTGCGGCAGCCTGGCGCCGGGCGATCCGCAAGGCGTTTGTCGCGCTAGACGCCGCCGCTGCTGCCGCCGCTGCAGCCTCTTCTTGTTTCAGGTGGTGCTGCGGCTTCCACATGCCGTGCTTGTTCCGGCGCCAGATGATGATGGTCGTGTCGTAGGAGCCCGACACGATCCGGCCGTACTGGCCGCCGCCGCCGCCGGGGGGCAGCTTGGCGCCCGTGAAGCGAATGTTCTCGGGCCGCAGCATGCCATTGTCGTCGTCGTCGTCGTCGGCGGCTGCCGCAGAAGAGCCGTTAGGTCGATTGCTGCCGCGCTGGCGGCGCCGCTGGTTGGTCGGATTCACGGGCAGCGTGCCGTTCTGCACAGCCTCGAGGTACCGCTGGTCCATGCGGGCGGCGGCCTTTTCGTCCTCCTCGGCGCTGTACGGCAGGTCACCAAAACCGGCCTGGACGGTGCGCACCAGATTGGAGTGCGAGCGCAGGCTGCCGACCTCAAGGCTGGTGCGGCGATCAAACACCTTGACTTCGTTGTCGCTGCTGCCAGAGACGATGCGGCGCCCATCGTACTGCACACAGGCGATGCCTTTGCTGTGGCCGACGAGGGTGCGGATGCACTGCTGGTTGGGCCAGTCCCAGATCTTGACGTTGCGGTCGCCCGACGCGGAAATAATTTCGCGGCCGTGGATCTGCACGGCGTTGACGGCGGCGCTGTGGCCCTCGAGGCTGCCGATCATGGTGTAGGCGGGCTTGAGAGGCAGGCGACTTAACGTGTCGTCGTCGTAACCGTAGCGCTTGAGGTGGATGGGCACGGGGTTGACGGGGGCCTGTTTGCTACTGTTATTGTTGCTGTCGACGTCGTAGCCAAGGTCGCCCGGGTTGAGCGGGCGGCGATTAAAGATCTTGATGGTTTTGTCCTTGGAGCACGTCACCAAAATGTTCTTGTCGAACTTGACGTTGAGGACAGGCTCGCGGTGGGCGCGGTGCAGCCGCTGGAGGATCTCGCCGGTGGAAAAACGCCACAAAATCACGTTGGAGTCGCTGCTGCCCGACACAATCAAGTCCTCCTCCGGGTCCGAGTCGAACTGCAGGCACAAGACAGAGCCGCGGTGGCCCACAAAGGGCATGCGGGCGAGGCGGCGGGTCTGCAGGTTCCAGATGCGGATGGTGCGGTCGCGGCTGCCACTCACCAGATAGTCCGCGTTGAACTGGATGGTGTAGATGCACTCGCCGTGGGCCTCGTTGGGGTGGTCCGGGTGGGGGAACTGGAAGTTGGTGTACTTGCCGAGCTCCCAGTTGGCTTCGAGCCGCCGCCGCAGCGTGTAGAGGTGCTTCCAGTTCATGCGGTACTTGCTGCTCGCCGGGTCCAGCACCCAGAGGGACGGCTTCGGTAAGCTCTCCGGGGAAGCCTCGCGAACGGGGGCTAGACTGTCGGCGGCAGGGCCTGGTGGCGACGATGCGCGCTGCTTGCCCTTTTTGCTCAACGACGACGACGACGACGTGGCCGTCGAGACAGACGAAAAGGATGTGACTGCCGAGGGGTCGAGCTCTTTCTCCTTGTCCTTGCTGTTGCCGAACAAGCTCAAGGCAGACTCGCCTTCGGGTAACGAGTCAACGGCCGTCATGTCCGACTTCCACGGCCGGTCCGCGTCCAGCATCACATGGTCCCGGTCGCCGTCGGCGGCGCGTCGTGACGAGGCGATGGCGCGTCGCTTAGACAGGTGGCCTCCGCTCTCCTCATCGTACGGCATCGGCCGGTCGCGGTTGATGGTCTCTTCCCATTTCTGCAGTTCGGACGCGATGGTCTTCCAGCCTTCCAGGTAGTACAGGCGCTCCCACAGCTTCCGGTCCAACGCGAGGCCGTACCAGGCTCGGCACGAGCGCGCCACCGAGATGAGGGACAGCGGATCAAGGTAGCCGAGGATGTTGAGGCAGATTTCGGCGGGCAGGTAGCGGATAAAGTCAATGTAGAGGCGCGGGCTGAGCTTCTGGACGATCTGGGCGATGGCGCTGGTCGGTAAGCTCTCGAGGAGGGCTTCGGTGAGTTCTGGGTAGCCCGTTAGACGACGGAGGTCGGGGTCTAAAGTGCAATGGACAGTCTATACATACGAATCTTGGACGCCACGGAGAGCGAGGAGATGTGCCGTGACAGGATCGGAGGCAGGCCCCCTTCGGCATCGCCGGCCGCTGCCTTGGTCGAGACGGCCAGCGACCCGGACGCCGAGAGCGGGTCTTCGGAATAGCCCTCGTCCGGCTGCTGCGACTGAAAGGGGTCCATCGTAGTTGTGAGCCGACGATGATGTCCCCGGAGCGGTGCGGGTGATGCCCGGTGGCGATGGCGATGGAATGCACGGCGGTCGCGGTACGTCGGTTCGGATGCGTTGAGGTGGGGGTCAAGTCGTGTGCCAGAAAGTCACGATGACAATGGTCGTCCAAAAGGCTGTTTGTAAAGCTGTTGAATGGCGAATCGCCAAAACGTCCGTCGTTGATCGCTTGACGTTGGACGTTGGGACGTGGATCGCTGGTCGGGAGTGGTCTCTGGTGTAGTGGTCAACAGTGGTGGAACGGACGTGACGGCAGCCTGGCAGTGTGTTGCTAAGCTGGAGACTAGGATCGCGGCTTTGTGAGGGCGGACAGAAGTGGGGCTATTTGGGTTGATCGCTGGGCAGGCTGACCAATCACAAGCGCGCATTGTTGCTGTGAGACTCTACTAAATTGCGACGGCCGCACGACAACAACAATATGAGCTTTCCTACGAAATAAAGATACGACGTACGGAGTCGCACTGAGGACGTGCTTTCGTGCAGGCATTCAGAGCATGCGCCGTGCTACGATACGTACGCACGTTGGCCATCCACAGTCTCCGTTTTTGCACGTCTCTCTGGTTGGCCTGGGCCTGTCCGAGTGGGCGACGTTCTACGGAGCTTCATTCTGTACTTTTCCCTGACCTTTTCTCGTCATTAACATAAAAGAAAACAAGTGCAAACGATGAACACAACGGCTCTCTTGCGACGTTGACTGGCTCACGGGGCTCCATTGCTGGCGGCCTTGTAGTGGGCCAGGCCACCTGCGGCTTCTCGGCGGCTAGCCTTATGGCGTATTGGAGGAAGGTGCAGCAGGTGCTCTGGTGCTTGGTGCTGTAGTGGGGAGCCGCCAAGCGTCTCGCCTGTTCGTCCGCCGGCACTCGTTACCTGTCGGCATGTTGGCACACAGGAATGCATTCGACAGCCTCGTCGCGGCGGTAAAGAGGCGTCTTTTCGGTGTGTCTTTCAGTCGGTGAAGGCTGCAGCGATGCCAATGTCGTCCGCAATGGAGCACAATCACATACCGCTGTAAGTCTTGGTCTCCACTGTATCTTGCGGGGCTTTCGGGAGGCAAGACAAGGGCAGAACGCCATAGTAGCGTTGAATGCGATATCAAAGACGATGGGAGTAACTTAAGATCATGTAAGTACAAGTACAAGTAGGATATCTTACACGGCCATCGTCGTTCTAAAGTACCCCAGTGTGAAGCAATCCGAGATCGCAATGACGCAAAAAGATCTTACCTTGACCGTCGCTGGCCCTGAGACAACTCCATGCCTGCCACGTGATCGCATGTTTATTGTTCAGGCAGGAACGGGTGAAACCCTTTTTGCTTTTTTTGTTCTTATTCTTTCCTTATTCTTAACAACCCCCAAGACGGCAGGCCATGTTTGCATAAACGCGCGGTTTCAACGGCCAACAGACTAGTTTCTGCCTGTCCACCCGTCTGCCCGTCTTCGTTCCTGTCTGACAGCTTCTGGAAGTTCTGCATCGCGCCGTCCGCCCGCAATTCCGAGAAAAAGGGCCGTTCGGACTATTTTTGCGAGTTTCCATGGGACGTAGAAGATGCAGAGGGATCATAGAATGGTGTCCTCATGCCCGTTATTCATGCTTCTGGGCGCCCATTGCTCGCCATTGCTGAGACAGCGGCATCATCGAGGGTGTCCCGGCCGCCGAATCGCAGCACCTCGACGGGCTCCCGGAACATCAAACAAGGTGGCCTGGGCGTTGAGGGGAGTCCATTCCGCACGTTGTCAAGCAGTACGACCTACAGGCCAACTGGTATGTATCTTATCTTCTCAGTCAGTTAGATGGATGCACGTATGCAGGCACAACGTCTCTTCATCAACCTGCAGGCACAGCACCTCCATCACATCGCATCCATCTGCAGGTGGGCGGAAGTCGGCGCGGGCCACCTTTTGCCTTTTGCCTTTTC
The DNA here is from genome assembly GCA_021396225.1 of Sporothrix inflata. Classification (NCBI taxonomy): domain Eukaryota; kingdom Fungi; phylum Ascomycota; class Sordariomycetes; order Ophiostomatales; family Ophiostomataceae; genus Sporothrix; species Sporothrix inflata. The sequence goes on along the minus strand of WNYF01000038.1, from coordinate 304,759 downwards.
TTCTCCATCCGCCTTGTCTGCCTCGTTGTGTTCCTCTCTGCATTCCTTCGACAACGCTCCCTCGTCGCGTGCGCGTCCAAACAATACGCACTCGGCGTGCGCGCGACGAAATCTCCCCTTTCTCGTCGACCCCTGTCCCGATGATGTCCTCTGGTCCTTTTCGACTCTGCTCTTGCCGTATCCAGCGACCGCAATTACCCTCGCCTTGTCACCGCGCCCAAACAAACCGTTCACAGTCCATAAAAGTCCATAAAAGTCCTGGCGTTTTATTACCGCCCCTATTCCGTCTCCTGGGCGTCCCCCCCCTATCGTCCTCCCCCACCCTACATCGAAAGGGTAGAATGTTCTTTTCTGCGAGAGAAGGGCTCCAGAGGGCCAGGCGAGCCAGGGTTCGACAGTCCGTCAAGAGACTAGCGTAGATAGTCGCAATTTGAAACGAAAGACGTTGACAGATTCAATGCTGAAAACGCCCAAAACGACCAAAACGACGCAACTGAGAGAACATGCGGCACACACACCGTGCACAGACTTTTCTTAGCACGGTACGTCCAAATGGCGCCAGTTGCGTTCCGGAAAGCTACTAGCGCCGGCGCCCCTTTTCTAGGGTCCTCTAGCGCTCGCTATGGCCTGTTCAGCAGCCTGCCTCGAACCTGCTTTCCCTGAACGTCCTTCCCTAGGGGCCCTGGGACAGTGCCCGTTCCTGCCCCGTGCACCGTACATAGATCCCTCACTGGCTCTTTCCTTCCCTGTCTTCCCTGCCAGAAGCTGCGCTCTGTTTGGGCAGCACTTGCCTCCTTCTGGGCCGCTTTCTCCACTTCTTGTATCCATCCCCCCCTTCCCTTTTTCACCCCCGCCGGGCGCTTCTTCCCTCCCCCCCCTTTTTATGGACATCGAGTCACCAATGGGCACCCAAAGGGCCTGGCAAAAAGTCCTATTTTGCACTGTTTCTACAGTGCCCGCCCCTCCATCTCGTCCATCTTCTCGCCCAAGGCCCCGTAGTAAACTTCCTTCGCCCTCTACTACGGTCACATCCACACAAATCTTCCCGACCAACCGCCCGCCTTGTCTGCGCCCCCCTGATAATCCCCATCCGCCGTTCCTGCCTCTTTGCCTTTTACCTTTCTGCACCCCTTCCTTTTTCGAACGTCCCAAATTAAGAAAGGGCGACCCGACACAAGCAACTTCACACTTTCCCAGCGGTTCTTGCATCTGGCTGGCACGCCTTCCTTTTCCTGCATCCTGCATCTTGCATCTCGACTCTTGTCTTGGCCTTCTTTCGCCGGCTTCGTTCTGCCAGCCATCGTTCGCCGACTTTTTCGATTTCGACTTTCGACACCCCGTCCGTCCTTATCTGCTCACCGATTTCCGCCCACCACCCACCACCAGCGCACACAACGAATCGCCTGCATCACTGCGTCGCCCTGCATTTCGCTTTCTTTCCCGACGACGCATGCCTCCCGACGACGCGACCGTTGGAGTCTGTGACAAGAACGAACCTGTCCGCTCGCCGTCGTCCGCTTAATCGCCCTTTTCTGCGCTTATCGCCATCGCACGCGGCCACCGCTCTCTTTGTCGCTCGACCTTTTTCGCCCGTCTCGCCCGCTGCAACCCTGTCAGCAGCTTTCACTTCGTTTGACTCGTCCTTTCTTTCATCAACCTCTTTGAACGTTCGACCGCCTTTTTTTTCTTTCGCACGAACGCTCACGACGCCGTCGCCGCTGTCGCCCGTCCCCAACCCGCCATTTCATTTTCGATTTTCGACCCTGACTTACCACCACACTACATAGCGAATCCGCCCCCCTCCTCGTCATTCCGACAGCACCGCGCCCCCCGGCGAATGGAGCAGCCATGGCGCATGCGCCCTTGTTAAGAACGAATACTGCGCCGCTCTTCTCCTCCACCACCCCCGCTGTCGGCGGCAGCAACGGCGCCCCCACCCGGAACACCATGAGCGGCGTCTCCGGCGCGCCGCGCTCCAGCCAAATGTCCGGCACCACCGCCTTTATGAGCACCACCTCCCTCACCTCGCTCGCCAGCCAGACCACCCTCGCCAGCCCCCCCGTCAACGGCCAGGTCGTCGCCACCAGCAACATCATCAACCAAAAGGCCGACGCCTCGCGGTCGCTCTACCAAATTTGTGTGGCGCTCAAGCAGCGGCTCGCCCAGGTGCCCGGCTTCGAGGTCTACCTGCAAGAGCTCGAGCACCTCGAGCGCGATGTCACGAGCGGCGACCCCGTCGAGGGCCTGTGGCAGATGTTTAGGTCCGGTCTACCGCTGCTCGCCATCTACAATGCGCTGCAGCCGGCCGAGCCGTTGGTGCTCGCCGAAAACGACATGGAGGCCAGCGACATGAAGCGGGCCAAGATCGCCGCGTTCAAGTTCATCCGGGCGTGTCTCAGCGACCTGAGCATACCGGCGCCCGAATGCTTTGTCATTGCCGACCTGATAGGCACCGACACGACAGGCTTTGTCAAGGTGCGCCGCCCCCCCCCCCCCTTTCTCCAGCACATTCGATTCCTCAACGACATCCACTAACCCTCTACCTCTAGGTAACAACCGTGGTCAACCACGTCCTCGATCTCGCCAAAGAACGCGGCCTCCTACTACATGTCCAGGACTCGCCGGACGAAGAAGTCGACGGACCGGCCTCGCAGCTCAGCTACCGCGACTACATTGTCCGCGAACTCGTCGACACCGAGCGCAAGTACGTCCAGGACCTCGAGAACCTGCACGACCTCAAGAAGACGCTCGAGCAGCGCGGCATCATCAACGGCGACGTCGTCCACCAGATTTTTCTGAATATCAACGCCATCCTCGACGTGCAGAGACGGTTTTTGATCCGTATCGAGTCGACCAATTCTGTACCACAAAAGGCCCAGCAATGGGGCAACCCGTTCGTCACCTTTGAAGAGTCCTTCAACATCTACCAGCCCTTTATCGCCAACCAGCGGAAAGCCGCCCAGCTCGCCCAAAACTACTTTGACAAGATCCGCTCCGCCAACCACCCCGTCGCCGTTGACTTCAACACCCTCGACGGTTTCCTCCTCAAGCCCATGCAGCGCCTCGTCAAGTACCCTTTACTACTCAAAGACCTGCGGAAGAAGAGCGAGTTCGACGACGAGCGGTTCGACCTGGACGGCGGCATTGCCGCCGCCGAGCGCGCGCTGCAAAAGGCCAACGAGGCCGTGAACCGCGACTTGTTGGACGAGGCGCTCGAGGATCTCATCGGCCGCGTCGACGACTGGAAGAACCACCGCGTCGACCAGTTCGGCAAGCTCCTGCAGCACGGCGTCTACACCGTCGTCACCGGCAAGAGCGAGCAGGAAAAGGACTACGAAATTTACCTGTTTGAGTGCATCCTCCTCTGCTGCAAGGAGATCACGCCGAACAAGAGCAAGGACAAAAAGGACAAGACCAAGTCCACGGGGCCCAAGATCCGGAACAAGAACGCAAAGCTGCAGCTTAAGGGGCGCATCTTTATGACCAACGTCACCGAAGTTCTGTTCTTCTCCCGGCCGGGTTCCTATACAGTCCAGATCTGGTGGAAGGGCGACCCGGGTGTCGAGAACTTTGTCATCAAGTTCCAAAACGAAGAGTCCATGAAGAAATGGGCGGCCGGCCTGGACTTGCAGCGCAAGCTCAACGCCCCGCGGCCCGACCAGAGCCCCGAACAAACGGCACCAAGCTTTGCATGGATGCAGACCTCGGCCGGCGGCGTGGCTGCCATCGAGAATCCCTATGCCGAGGATGCCGACGACGATGAAGACTACCTAGTGATGGCACAGCAAGCCCAGCAGCAACAGCAGCAGCAGCAGCAACAGCAACAACAACAACAGTTCAACGGCGCACCACTGCGGACACGGTCCGTCACGACCGAAAGCGCACAGTCGCTCGCCGGCATGATGCGCCAACCGCCACCAAAGTTCCCCTTGCCCATGCTCCCCGGCCAGCTCAGCCTCCAGACACAGCAGCTGCCGCCACAACAGGCGTCGTCGCCCAGCCTGCGCGGCGGCGAGTCCTACTTCTCGCCCGTTGCCGAATCGCCCGTGTCGTCGCGCACGAGCACAACGTCCGGTTTCTTCCCGCCGGGCGCCGGCTACTCCTTCCCCAAGGTGGGCACACCGCAACCGGGCGGCTGGGACGGCGAGACCAACCGCTACACCGCACCAGCCATGCCACGTGCCCCGTCACGCGACGGCCCCTCGCCCTCCAACGCGTATGGTATGGTCAACGGCGGCGGCGGCGGCGGGCGCAACCCGCGCGGGCCCTCGATGCCCGTCATGTCGCAAAACCCGCAGACGCTCTCGCAGCAGCAGCGCAGCCGCAGCTACAGCACACCCGACATCCAGAACCAGCCGGCCCGGCGGACACCGGGCGGCAGCCAGGGCAACATCCCCGCGGTGCCGGGCATCCCGCCGCACCTACACCCGGCGCACGAGCGCCACGACTCGACGATCCCGCGGTCCAACACGGGCAGCCCGCGCAACGACCTCCCGATCCGCACGAGCACGCAGAGCCCCGGCGTGCAGACCAGCCGCCTGCAACAACAGCAGCAGGCGCAGCTGACCGCGTCCTACGGCGCCACCATGGCGCAGTTCCCCACGCAGCCCATCTACCCGCGCCAGACGACGCCGGGCCCGACCAGTGCGCCGCCGCAACAGAGTCTGGGTAACGACATGGGCGCAGCCTCGCCGCCGCTCGGCGCGGGCACGCCCGGCCTGGGCACGTCGGGCATGCTGGGCAGTTCGGACCTGCCGATCCCGACCCAACTGAAAGTCAAGGTCAACTACGACACGTCCAACTACATGACGCTCGTCGTGGCGTTCAACATTACGTATCAGTCGCTGGTGGACCGCATCGACGCGAAGTTGGCGCGGTTCACCAACAGCAGCATCGGCAAGGGCAACCTGAAGCTGCGGTACCGCGACGAGGACGGCGACTTTGTCAGCATTGAGAGCGACGACGACATCCAGATTGCGTTCATGGAGTGGCGCGACGGCGTGCGCAACATGTACAATGCGGGCGTCGGCGAGATTGAGCTGTTCTGCGTGGGCGATGGCTTGTAGGCGGGCGACACGTCTCTGCATTCCCTGCGTTCCCTTTTCTTCTTCCATTTTCTCCTTTCTTTCTTCTTCACATTCTTCCTGGTCTTTTTTTTTTTTACAGAGATAAACTTTTGTTTTTTGCTGCATCGAGGGCGCATCCGGATTTCTTTCCTTTCATTTTACCCGTCTTTCCTTCTTCTGTCCATACCTTTTTCTTCTTTTCTTTTCTTTCTTACTCATTTCTTCATATCCTTCCTTTCTTTTTCTGGCTATTCTCCCACCCCAATGAAGCATCTTTTTTTTCACGGCATGCAATGTCTAATGCCGTTCCTTTTTTTTCTCATTTTTATTCTTCATCTTTCACATTTTCATGTTTCCCTCATATACACAGACGTTCTTGTCCTTCCTTACCGGCGCCGTGGAGTTCTCTTTTTTCTTTCTCTTCATCTTCATCTCACTCTCCTTTTTTTCTGTAGCCTACGCGAACGTCCACAACAAGCTGCTGCATTTGTAGCTCGGGTTTTTTTCCGTTCTCTGTTCCTCTGATCTTATCTATTTAGTCGTCGTTTTCTTTTTCTTGCTCTTTCTATTTTCTTGAATTGAATAGTGTACTCCATTCATTACTCCCGTTATAACGTGCTCGAATGAAGATGTTGGCAGGTTGTACGTGTCACATGACGTAGTTTGATAAGAACGATAAAGGGGTTCGTTTGAGAAAACGGACAGCCCGCCATGTTGTAAAAAAGTGCCCTGAAATCGGGAAATCGTTCGTAGCCAATCTTGCCCAATCTTTTGCCACCCCCGGGCGCTAAAACGGTCCCAAGTTCTAACCAACCAGTGCCTGCAGGTCGCTCTGTCTGCCGTGTGTAAGGGTTTAACGTGTTCTGGCCAATGCATCTTCTTTCCCACGACGCGTTTACACCGAAAAAACGAACATTTCGAGACATCACCAAAAACGAAAGTAGCGACCATACGCAAACCACGACGAATTTCAGTGTCGCATCCCAGACCACAGCCGATCGATTGCAACCACACGCGATCCGCATCCGATCGAAAAATTAAAAAAGCGCCCGCAACACGATTATCACCACCCCCCCAACATGGCGAGCCTGGACACCGAGAAGCTCAGCCTCGCGTTCCAGTCGCGGCCCGACCTCGTCGAGCAGATCCGGGCGGCGGCCGCCGAGTCCCCCGCGCGCACGCCGCTCTTCAACAGCATTGCCAGCTACGTGTACGAGGAGCTGTATAGTGGGGAGAGCAACAACGGCGAGCCGGCCCACAAGCGGCGGCGGGTGGAGGGGAGCGAGGCGAATGGAAACGGACACAGTACGGCGCTGCCGGCGCGCCAGGGGACATCCACAAAAACAGCACAGAACGGAAGCACAGCCGGCGGACCCCCCGACGACCTGAGCGCGGCAGCGGCCGAGACGGTGCTGCTCGAGGTCAAGGACATTTCGGTGTCGATCCCGCAGCGCAAAAAGTACGACCTGTGCTTTACCAAGAACTACTTGTATGCGCGGGCGTCGGGCACGACGGCGCCGGTGCCGGGTATCGTCTACGCCTGGAAGGATTTTGGTAGGTCTCCCCCAAACTTGACCTAAACGAACGATCTTAGCTAACACGTGCAGAACACGTCTTCTACCTCCCCGTACCGGAAAAGGCGCAGGTCCAGTACAACTACATCCTCTTCCCACGGCATTCGGCCCTCGCGTCCCTCTCCAAACCAGCAGCAGCAGCAAACGGTGCTGCCACACCAACACCACCTGTGGCCGAGCCGCTAGTCTTTACCGTACCTGCGACCGCACCGAAACCGGGCCAGGTGGGCGGGCCGTCGGCGGGCCTCGCGGCGTCCGTCTCGGACTCGTACACGACACTCTTCCACTGGGCGATCGAGGGCCAGCTGCGGTCCGTCGAGAATGTGTACTTGGCGCAGCAGCGATCCATCATTGTAGCGGCCGACCCAAAAGTCTTTCACAGCGCCGCGCGCCAGCCGTTCCGCCCCACGGAAAAGGCCGTGCACGTGCGCGCGTTCCGTGGCAGCAAGGATGGTTACCTGTTCTTCTTGCCGACGGGCATCCTCTGGGGCTTCAAGAAGCCTCTCCTCTTTTTGCCGCTCGACCGCATTGTCGCCGTCAGCTACACCAACGTGCTGCAGCGGACATTTAACATTGTGGTGGAAGTAGACCTGCAAGGGAGTGGTGGCAGCGCCGACGACGAAAACGAAGAGATCGAGTTCGGCATGCTGGACCAGGAAGACTACGGCGGCATCAGCGAGACGTACGTGCAGCGGCACGGGCTGCAGGACCGCAGCATGGCAGAGCGGCGCAAGGCGAAGCGGGAGCTGGCGGAGAATGCGCGGGGGGAGAAGACACAGGGTGAAGGGGGTGAGGGAGGTGACGGCGAGACCGCTGGGGAGAACGGCGCAGACGACGGTCTGACGGAGCTGCAGCGGGCCGAACAACAGCTACAGGACGACGAAGACGAGGACGAAGAGGACTACGACCCGGGCAGCGACGGCGACAGCGACGGGTCCGGGAGCAGCGACGAAGAAGGCTCCGAGGACGGTGGCGAAGAGGGCGAAGGCGAGGAGGCCGAAGAGGGTGACGAGGAATGAGTGATAAAAAGATGATGGCAGGCGGTTGGGTCTTTGGGATTTCGGTGTCCATGTTTCAATTTATGTCATTTCATGTTCTGTACAATATGTATGGGTTTTTATGGGCAGTTCTTCTCACAAGGGCTTTCGGGCGTTTTCACTGGGATAAAATAAACAATGTTAGTTTGTCTCATTTTTGTTCAAATTTATATTTCCTGTGTTTTCTTTGTTACTTTTATTTTTTAATTTTTTATAAAAAAGGAATAAGGAAAAGAGCGCATAAATTATTCACATTAATTCCATTATTAATATTGTTGCTTTGCCCTTTATCAAATCTCTGTCATCTTCTTCCTTTTCACCTTACACCTGCTCCGGCAGAATAAATAAGCTCGTCGCGTGGTGTCGTTCTGTAGTGTGTGTCGTCGTTGTCTTCTCACAGTCGTCCTCGCTGGTCGACGATGTCGTCGTCGTCGGATAGTATGGCACACTCGGCGTTACAATCGAGTGGAAGCTGTGGATGCTGCGCCAGGTCCGGCTGTGGTGCCGATGCCGCGTCGTTGAGTCTGTGGCAAAGCTCGGCGGCCACGACGTGATTTCACTTTGGGACGACGGGCACAAGGTCGAGGGGGTCGGCCACGGACTCAGAATGGGCGTCAAGCGACTACCATAGGAGTAACTTGCCGGTGAGGGAAGGGGCGACGACCAGGACACCCAGTAGGTGGTGCTGCTGGTGTCGGTGCTGCAGGGGGTGGATGTTGTTGTGGTCTCCGTACATGTGTCGGTCGGCGCGGATGCCGTCAAGTTGCAGACAGTGTAAAGGGTGCAGGGGACGGTCTGGAGTGTTGTGCACGACGAAGTCGACGACGCCGACGTCGTCCGCTGATGCTGCCTCCACACACCCAAAGTGGTCACGATGGGATCCGGACAAAACCGGACAATGGAGCAGACGGCGGGCGGTTTGCGTGGGCTGTGCTGCTGCTGCTGCCGTTGTTTTCGGCGGTGGGCGAGGCCAGGCCACTGGGCGGATGCCAAGGGGCAGAGCTGGAGGAGGAGGGCGAGCAGGAGGGCTGTTCGGAGGAGCCCAGGATGGGTATGAAGACGACAAGGCATGATGGGTAGAGACAGTAGAAGTGTGGATGGAAAGAACGGCCTAGTCTAGAGATATAGCAAGACATTGTCAAGCAGCAGGCCAACAAGCAGGTCTAAGGCAGGATGGGGGTCATCTTATAAGACGACTTTCTGACAGATGGAGACGAAAGATGTACCTATTCTTGGATCTTCGTCGTGGTTGCACAGTTTGATACCGACATAACTTTAGTCACACGTCGATGCAGGTACAATGGATCACAGATCAGGATACAGAATGGTACAGACAAATCTTGTTGCTGAAAAGCGTTCATGTCAACGGACACAAGGAGTAAAACCATCTGATTGTGGCCAGCCAGCACTCTGTGGACGGTCCACTGTCCAAGTGTAGCAAAAATATAAGGTAGACAACTGGTGTGCAGGCTGTGCTGGCTGCATTCTCGGGCCTATTTAGAGTAAATGGTGTTCCGGCAACCTGGCTGTGTATGTTTGTGCTTGTGTTGTGTGTGTTCTTGTGAACATCCCAACACGGGCAAGACTGGCGAGTCTTCCGTCCCACCGCTACGCTTCTCTCTCAATTTCAAAGACCAACCGCCTTGTCCGCGGGTCGTCCCAGGTCCGTTTGCCGTCAAAGACGCTCAGGCCGTTGTCCAACTCGGCCGTGACGATGCGCCAGCGTGTGTTTGTGGCCTGACTAAAAGCCGCGATGAGCCGCGTGAACGTTGTCGCATTGTGCTTGAACGTGGCGCGGGCGCCGACGCTGGCGGTGGGCGTGCCGTCCAAATGGCCTGTGGCTTGGCCAAAGATGCGGTCCCCGGATTGCCCGCGAAGGAGAGCGAGCGTGTGACGGAAGGCGGTGATCTGTTCCTCCCAGGTAAAGAGGTGCAGGAGCATGCCGAGCTGGACGGCGGAGAACGTGCCGGCCAGAGGGGCGAGGGGGGAGGAGGGCGACGACGGGTCCTCTAGAATGTTGGCAGACACGATGGTCGTCTTTCCCGCCAGCGCCTCCTTATCCCGAAACAGCTCGTACCCCAGATCGACAAAGGCGCCGTTGAGCTCGGCGCCGGCGACACGCTCGGGCGGGACGCCGTCATAAATGAGCTTCCTTAGGTCCTGGCCGAGGCAGCAACCAATGTCGAGGAAGCGACTCCGGGGATCCGTGGTGAGCTCCTCCAAGAGACGCGGGTAGAGATCGCGGTGAGCAAGGTTGAGCTCGAGGAAGCGAAACTGGCCGAGGCAGGGGTAGGGGTGGACCTGCCAGGCGCGGTTGCGGGTGTCGACGACGTGCTGGACGACCTCTTGGGGAGAAACATGGCTGTAGTGCTCGAGCAGGGCGCGAAAGTCGCCGTCGACGGTGGTCGAGGCCTCGAACCACTGCTGGGCCGTGGCGAGGTCGGCGCGGGGCGGCGCAAAGGCGGCCATTGTGTAGGGGAGTGGTGTACTTGAAAGTATACTAACGAGTGGGTTGAATCTGTATGTTTTCAAACTATTCAGGAAATCCCCAATTAAATGCAAAACAGAAAGTCGACGGATAAACTTGGAATGGCACCTTTACGACCATCGTCCTAATGCCGGTTCGGCGCCGTTTCTCTTCACCAGTGGGTTGTCAGCGTCAGACGCAGCCGTCTGCATGCATGACCGATGCCGCGATCCGAGCCGTGGGGTGTCAGCATCGGCAGTGTGTTCATCGTAAGCCAAGTTTATCAAAATTCAACAGAATGCAAAGAGATCTTCAAAACTATAGTAAACACTGAAATTCAAATCTAACTCGAAATCAAATCTAAACAAATCTAATCAAATCTAATTATTATTATACAAGAGAGTGCGTAGATGACTCTCTTGTTTCAAGATCTTTTTTCTTTTTGTTTTCGTTCCTTTTTTATTTTATTTTATTTTCCTTGTTTTGCTTTCTTCTTTACTCAATCTTCCACTGCGAGTCCTTGCGCAGCCACTGCTCAAACGACGTCACACCAGGCGCCTCGCCCTGGCGCGCGGCAATGTCGACGCCGTAGCCCTCCTGGTCAAACCACTTGAACATGGTACCGAGGTCCGGCACGAGCGTCAGCACCAGCTTGCCGACGATCCACAGGGCCCAGGGCGTGGGACGGCCGACGACGCGCTGGAAGATGGCGCGGGCTTCGCCGAGGGTCAGGTTGTCGCCGGCCAGGCCGATGGCGCGGTTGGTGTAGGGCGACGTCGACGTGCCGGCGGCCTGGTCGCGCAAGGCCGCCTCGATGGACTTGGCGGCCCACCGGCCAATGTCGTTGGTGGCGACGAGCTGGAGCTTGGTCGCGGGCCGCATGGTGATGGAGGACATGCTCACAAAGGCGCCGCTGACAAAGTAGCCGGGATTGTAGTTGTCCATGAAGGCGACGGGGCGCAGGATGGTCCAGGTGGCCTTCTGGGGCGACGCCTTGGCGGCGTCGCGGAGGTGCAGCTCAATGGCGTGCTTCTCGGCAAAGTGTTTCACACCCGTCGGGTTCGACCAGCTGTGCTCGTCACCACCGCGGTCGACGCTCGAGTAGACAATGTGGCGGACGCCGTGGGCGAGGGCGGTGTCGATGAAGGGAATGGCCTGTGGCTCTTCCTTGGGCGGGACGGTGATCAAGAACAGAGCGCTGATGGAGCCGGCGGGCAGCTGGGCAAAGATGGCGTCGGGCTTGAGCTGGTCACCTTGAACAAGGCGAAGACGCTTGTCGGATGCAGCCAGGGCCTGGGCGCGGGGTGTGGTGGCGTCGCGGGTGAGCGCATGGACGGTCAGGCGTGCGTCGTCGCTCTGGAGCAGCGACTTGACGACCATGGCGCCCTGCTTGCCCGTGGCGCCGACGACGAGGACGGAGTTGGCCATTTGCGTGGGAGTGTGGGGGTGTGTAGTAGATATGTGTGGGAGTGGGAGAATGGTGAGAGGTGGTGAGAGTGGATGTGGAAGTAGATGAGTGTGAGATGAGTAGATGAGATGAAGTGTTTGATTTCTGTGATGTTGATGTTGAGATTGTTCAGACTTGTCTGAAGATGTTGTGGAGATGGTGTTGTTTGCTTGAGTGTTTGAGTGTTTGTTGTTGTGTCTGATGTTCTTCTTCTTCTCATCTGTTCAAGACGAGCGGACGACGACATCTTTGTACTCGACTTCAGCCGGGCTTCAGCCCGAGCCGCGTCGGAGGCGGACTGGGCAGACAAGACACATTGTGCGGGTGGAAAGCTATTGATGCTAACCGACCGCCGAGAAAGTTGAAGAAGTCGAACAAGTCGAAGACCTGCGGATGCATTGCAAAGCAAAGAATGATGCAGAACAAAGGGGACGGAGGAATGTCAACAGACAAGCCGACTTAGATGCGGTGTCTGTCGATGCGCTCTCTCTTCCCCTTAATGCCGTGGACCGCCGTCGCGTCGGAGGAACGACCGCTGCCACAGACGGCACATGGCTTGCTGCTGCTTCTGGGCTTACAAATGGGTCGCATTCGTTGCTGGCGCCATGGGGCTGCATTTGGTCAATTTGCTAATGTTGGGGTGATTTTGTCAGCGGCCGTCCGTGCGTGGCGGGCGTGGCGTGGCTCGCGTGCGTGGCTCATTTTAGTGGGGCCCATTCAGCCGTGTGAGTCGGCGGTGCAGCAGCATCGCACCTTGCCGCACCTTGTCGCCGGTGACGTCACTGTCGCGATGGAAGGAGAGAAGTAAAAGTGTAAATATTCAAGAGGATAGATGTGAGAAGATGCTGGCGTGTATGTACGATAACGAAATTAGAAATCAGATGTCCAGATGGTCCAAAAGTCACCCGTGGTGATCTGTCTGCTACGCACCCTCGAGTGCTTGTCTGCCTGCTACGCACCCGGCTCACAACGCCGGCCCCTCCCAGCCGTCCCGCTGCAGCCGGCCAAACCACGACTGCTTGTGCTGAAAAGTAATCTCCCTCTGCTTGTTGAAGCCGGCGCGCTGCAGGTGCTCAATGAAGCGCTGGTTGTCGACGCGCGGCTCAATACAAACACTCATGGTGCGGTAGTCACTCGCAAACACCCACTGGACGATGCTCGTCAACCAGAGGGGCACGCGGCTGCGGGCCCACTCCTCGCCGACAAAGACGTGCAGGCCGCGGTCAAAGTCGTCGGCCTGTGCGCCGATGAGCAGACCAAGTGTATCCTCTTTGACCCAGTACAGCTCAAAGTAGCCAAAGGGGACGCCGTCCCAGAGGCCGATGACGGGGAAGGAGTGGCGGCTGGCGAGGGACGTCCGGAGGAAGTCGGGGGTGTAATCGCCCCAGAACTTGTGCACGCGCGGGATGGCCATCCAGGTCTGCAGGAGGGCGGTGTCGGGCAGCGTGGCCAGGTAGGCGGCGCGGTCGGAGGGGGGTGACGAGGACGACGCCGGGCCCGCCCTCGGCCCATAATAAGGCACCGGCCGCGGGGACAGCGAGGCCACCCGCAGAGACAGGTACTGCTGCACGGACGGAATGTAGCGGTTGTAAAAGACCTCGCCCATGCGCGGCGGGCGCGGGCGGGCCGGGTGGCGCACGTTGCCGGTCATGGTGTAGCGCAGCGGGCTGGGCGGGTAGTACGTGGGCAAATGGGAGGTCGAATAGAACGGCCCCATGGGGAAACTCTGGACGGACGCGAGCATGGGCGGGTGCGCGGCGGCGACGGGGACGGCGATGTTGGTGGTGAAGGTGGCGAGGGACAGGTTGTCGGCGGCCTCGGTGGCCTCGTCGATCCCGGTGGGGGGCGTCTCCCTCTTGGTGTTCGCGTCGCCCTCCAAGAGGCCCGGCGACGCGGGCCGGCTGGCGGTCGGCGAGCCGGGGAAGGACGACAGGCTGTTGCCGCTCAGCCCGCGGCCGTGGCCGTGGCCGTTCTTGACCGGCTGGAGGGAAAACAAAAAGAGCTGCGGCGGGATCTGCCAGAACATGCTGCGGGACACGTACATGTGGTCCCATCCGTCGTCGTCGTTGAAGGCGGGGTGTGTGGCCTCGCCGCTCGCACCACTCGCGCACACAACCGACGACTCCAGCGTCGCAATCAGCCCCATCCGCTCCAGCTTCGGAATCAGGTTGCGCACCCGCAGCATGCCGTCCCGCTTCACGCGGATCCGCCACTCGCCCCGCGGCCGGCCGTCCACGGGCGTCCCGCGCGAGTGCGCCGTCGGCGGCAGCAGCACGTCCGGCGCGGGCTGCTGAAAGTACCAGTACAGCGAGACCCAGAGCATCATGGCGGCCATGCGTGTGGGACTGGCCGCCGGCTTGAACTCGGCGCTGCTGGGGTTGTTGACGCTGGAGAGGAAGAGGCTGTCGCCCTGGAGGGTCGGGCGGCGGAAGGCGTGGACGCCGGGCGTACCCCCCGAAGCCGACGTGTTGTCAGCATGCTTGCCGTCGGCTTCGCCGTCGTCTGTGTGCAAAACGATTGTCCACCCCACGGGGTACGGCGAGTGGTGCGGGTTGAGTTCATGCGACTTGAAGAGCAGGCCGGCGAAGACGGGCACGACGGTAAAGTGCTGCCCGTCCGGCAGGTGGACGGTGGAGTTGACCATGGCGGGTGGGTGGTGGTAGGTGGTCGACAGACGGTCGGAAGGCGAAATGTCAGGGTAGAGTCGGGTCGAAGACGAGGTGCAGTAAAGCCAAGTGAAGTCAAGTGAAGTCGAGTGAAGTCGAGTGAAGTCGAGTGGAAATTTGAGGCAACTGCCGATGAAGGCTTCGTATGTGCGGCGTCAGTCTCCTGTAGCTGAAGACTGCCCCACCCTTGACGTACTTCTTGTACTTCTTGTACTTCTTGTACTGCTTGTTGGACTCGCTCGACTTGCCACTCTCTATCGTGATGTGCACTCGGCGTTCATCGACGGATCGCCAGATGCTCGGTCGTCCGTTATACGCCGTGGCGCTGCAGAAACGTAAAAAAACTATTACGACCAAAGCCGAGGCCGGACAACGAGAGAGTGATAGCCTGTGCTCCTCGACGTCGCAAGAAGACAAAGACCGCAACCGCAGAAGAGCACCACCACCAGCACCTCCATCACCACCAGAGCTCCCGTCATCCGTCCCTCCCCAAGTGGGGCCATTACAGTACGTTGGCCAGGCCTGAAGCTCCCCTCGCTCCCCCTCTTGCTGTTTGTGTTGGCTGTTGGCCATGGTGGGCGAGGTGGGGTAATCGCGGCTAGCGTCGCCTGGCGCGAACGGCCAAAATCTCACAGGGGAGGCTGGGGGGGTCCTTCCCGTCCTTCAGCCCTGCGATGGCCGGCGATAGCGCCAGGCAAGCTTGCCGCAGTGGCCTGTTGGCCGTGGGCAGCCCTGAACGTCGCGGCGTATTACTGGAAATGCGCCCACTGTTAGTGCACCAACAGTCAGTGACCACCCCTGACCACGCCACGGCAACGGCACCGCCGAAGGTCGCCCCCAACCACTGTAACTGCCGCCATCGTCCATCGCACGTGCATCGTTCTCGACCGGTCTCGACCAACTCTAAATCATGATATTGTCGCTGAACTCCGAGCCATGTCCAACATCAATATCCGCATCTACCCTTGTCATGTCTCTCACTCCCCCCTGCCGCCCTTGCCCTGCTTGGCCTCCTCGACCTCTTCTTCCTCCTCCTCCTCCGCTTCGGCCTCTTCGGCCTCTTCGCGCTCCTTCTTGGCCTTTTCCTTCTTGACCTCCTTTTCGAGGACCTTCTTCACCTTCTCGCCGCCCAGGTCCTGCGCCTCGTCCCAGTCCACATCGTACTCGTACGCCGCGCTGCGGATCTCGGCCCGCAAGCCGTTGGCCTCGTCCACCAGCCGCTCCCACCGCCGCACGTCAAAGCCCCGGCTCTCGTAGAGGGCCGTCTGCTGGCGCGACACCGTGACGTTCATGGCCGCCTTGTAGCTGAGGTCGCGGCTAATAAACAAGAACCAAAAGTAGCCCCCCAGGATGACGGTCAGACTCGCCAAGTAGGTCACCGGCTCCACCAGGTCCCAGCCGTACTCGGTGCGGAAGGTGAGGTAGTAGACGACCGCCCACCACCCGACGAGCGCGCCGAACCCGCCCTTGGCCAAACGGCGCGCGCTCCGGTGCGCCAGCGCGTCGCACTCGTGCTTGATGGCCGCCTGCCGCGCGAGCTGCCGCGACAGCCGGCGCAGGCGCAGGCGCTGGTAGTAGGTGCGGTCGGCAAACGAGGGCACGCTCACGCGGATTTCCGTCGCGGGGGGTTCGCCTTCAATCACGATTGCGAATTCTCGTCCCCGCGCCGCCTCCCGGATGAAGTCGCCCATCTCCGTGCTGCTGCCCCACCGGACCCAGTCCTTGTCGGCGTCGTGGCGCTCGGCCGCCTCGTGCCCGAGGCCGGAGTAGGCGGCGACGTGCGACCCGCCGCCCTTGTTGCTCTTCTCCGTGTCGTCCCTCGTGCCCTCCGCCTGCTCGCTGCCCGTGTCCTCCGCCCAAAAGTACACATTGGGCGGCCGCTCGCGGCCCTTGGCGTCCACCACGGGCGGCAGCTCCGCCTGAATCAGCCGCTGCACGTAGGACAATGGCTGCTGCGGGTGCAGAAAGAGGGAGAGCGGTTCAATGTTGGGGGGGTTGGGGAGGTTGGCGGTGCCTTTGTCGTCTTTGTCTTTGTCGCCCTCTTTCTCTTGACGTAAGCCGACCGGCAGTGGCAGGGTAAACTTGAGCAGCCGGTTCGGCGTCGTGAGGAGTTTGCCTGCAGCTGTCAGTACGATGTAATTTGGTACGGAGAGCGTGTGTGCGTACCCTTTGCGTGCGACGCCGCCGCCTTGTCCGCCGGCGGCCGGTCCGCGTCTTCGCGGTGCCACGGCCGCTTGGCCTGCAGCTGCCGCGCCCGGGCCTGCTGCTCGTCAGGGCTCAACGGGGCGGCGTCTTTCTCGGGGTTGTGGGAGGATTCGGTGTCGTCTTTCGGTGGGGGTTTCGATGAAAAGGGGCGGGGAAAGGCCGTCATAGAAGAGGCAGACATTGGCACTATGCATCGCCTCTCCAACGAGACAATCGAGGCTCTCTGCACACTGCGTACAACGGCCGCACGCGACGTAGACATCAGCAGCCGCGGCGGCAGCCACCACACGACGCCGGCCATGTCTCACGATTGGGTCTTCACGGTGTTTGGTCGACGGTCAATTCGGTGTCGCAGAGCTCGTTTGTGTTCCTTCTTTTTGCCGTCCCGTCTTTCGTTCTCTTGTTGCATCAATTGTTAGACTTGTCGTCCTCCAAGAATGCTGTCAAAAGGTCGTGGCGCGCGGTGATCCAGGGCGGCCGCCCTGTCCAGGAACCAAAATGACGTCATGACACGGCTGTAGCTCTTATCAGGGGGGGGGGTCAATCAACACAACAACACCACAGCGCACGACGGCCACTCATTCGTCGTGAAAGAAAAACGATCGCGAGCAAATAGAATCAGTAAATCAAGGGGGAAAAAGAAGGAATGGCTACGATTTCCGTTCTCTGCAAAAGGTACTGCATCCGTATCGCTTTGTACGTTGAGCAAAGGTCCTTGTCTCGGCCCCGCTAAAATACACCGTACCGTCATCCTCACTCCACAATGTTGATGTCGGTCGGCACAAACACCCCAGGGAATGTCCCCCAGGAGTGTGTATGCTGCTCAAAACAGAAAAGGGCCCTGGTCGCAGGACGCCGAAGCAGCTTTTGAAACCAGTTGCACGGCCGTTGAAGAACTCGGCAACGACGCCTGGCCGACAGTTGTCCATGTGCCCTGACCAAATATGATTCAAGGTCGATCCCGATGGGCATTCCCATTCGTGCTTCTGACGCAACGTCAACTGAGCTTTCGTGATGTGTTCTTGTATGGTTACCCCAACATGAAGGCCACCGATCAAACTACTTTTCTGGCGTCCTCCAGGCGGCCGTAGTGTATGACCACAAACGGGTCCGCAGTGATTTGCACCTCTGTAGCTTACCAAAAAGAGATAACATGGGTATCTGTGTCCATCGCGTTGTCCGCAAGAGCTTTGTTGCCAAACAGGTAGACATAAAAGAGGCGCACCGATCAAGACACCCCCATGTGCGACAGACAGGTAGCTCCAAAGGTCCATTGGGCCAACCTAGGACAACATTGCGAAAACACTCTTCATGTCACGTCCGGCCCAGGCATGACGACAGTCTGTCACTTGCATCGTGTCAGCTACTGGGATCTCAGGGGTGAGTGCCCCATTAAATGGGTATAGAGATAGGCCGTTCATGCCTGATGGCACACGGTCGGTGGGCGACCAGGCTGTTGACCGTGCCTGGTGCTTGCAGCCTCCGCACACTGATGGAGAGCGATATGGAGAGACGACCTAGGCGACTGGCGTGGGATGTTTCGCTGGATAGACCTCACCGAACGGTCTCGTCCTTGTCGAACACTGTTTAAGGACGCTGCAACTTTGCAAACTCTGTGCAGGCAATTGAAGCAGTGCCCCCCTACATCAACGACATTCATCGTATAGGATTGTATGACGTCGTCGGGCCGGATGGCCGAGCCCATACCAACCATACCCGTGTTGTCCTTGACTACGTTTCTTCAAAGCCATGAATTTTGTAAAGCTGTCCCTGTTTTTAAGGCGATCATGCTTGTTGTCTGATGGTCCGGCTATGTGCACGTCTATACAAGTCTCGTTTTGTTGTTGTCGATCCACTGTACGCGATCAAAGTCGCTCGTGACACAACACTTTGTAGTTCTGATAGTCGTAGCTGTTGTTTATGCGATAGTACTGGTGAAGGCGTCAGCTACAAGTTCACACATGTTGTAACACTGGTGATGGCAGATAGACTTGGAATGGTGCAGCATCCATTATGAAAAAAGACTGGCGACGAGGTAAACGAGATAAGTATTAAACATCCGCAAGATCAACCGCTTACGTCCTCCACAGTGTTAGTATTCATTCATATCGAACATGCGATATCTGTATCTTCTCAAAGTACGCCCGTCACTGTACACGATGGTGTCGCTTCACAGTCGTTGATATATCTACAGATGCCATTTGATTTGCATTCTTCGTAGATACATCTGCAGGTAAGGGCCATGTGCATAGATCAACTGCGAGTGCCCTTTAAGGCATACAGGCTCTGTTTATTCTGTGCGCATCGTTAGAAATGTAACATGTCCATGACGGGTCATTAAACTCTTGACTACAACAGTTCCATATAATATATAGAGGTGAGGTCATACATAGGACTGTGCATACGTTTCAATTGCCATTCGTGGACATTGATCAGAGCTGGCGCACCAAGAGGATACGAACCGGTTCGATGTTTGTGCAAAGTCGTTTTATTTGTAAACATGAGAGGCTCCTACTTTGCTTTCTTGAACTTAATTGACATACTGCATATGGTAATCTCATCCTGCTAACGTGATGTGTGGGCGCTGCAGTATCATTCCTTTTCCCGCCCAAGAAATGGCTGATGGCAACCTCCACCCCAAAGCGTTCGGATTTTTTAAATAAAAAAAATAAAAAAATCATGTCTGATACCGTCATCCAGTTCAATTTATACCTCCGTGAGAGCCACAGCATAGTCTTTTTTAGTGTATAAATGCCAGGTATCTTTGACCGAATCCGGGGCTTTAAAAAACAGCAATTCGGATTATAGCTTTATAATTGTTTTGCTCTCCACACATTTCAAAGGATATGACCAGTGACAGTACACAGCACGAAATGATTTTATTTCATCAGCTTTCCTCGCCGTATATTCAATATCGAACAAGCAATCAGGATCGTGATTATTTTCTATCATCCCCTGAATAGTAAACAAACGACTTTACACACCGACGTCCAATCTCACAGGGCAGAGGAAAGACGGGTCTGGCCTGGCAAGGCCATTGCCGGCTATCGGATATAGGAAACAGATAGTCTCTCCTGTAGCACACCTTGGCTGCGTGATTTAAGCTACAAAAATGGATATGGGGAAATGAAGGGGGCTCGAGGGGGGGAAGCTGTGCTCCGCTACGAGGAGAGGGGAGAGACAAACTCCCAGCCCAGGATTGGTCCAGCCCCCATGGCCCTCCAAAACAGCCGAGGAACTCAGTGGATAGTGGGGACAGCCTTGACCTTAGATAGAGAGGGGGTTCTTTGTTTGGCGTGGGACTCCTCCTTTGACCTTGACCTTGAGTTGATTTTGGCATCAGGGGCAACGGCGGCAGCACTACGAGCAACACGGAGGTATGTAAGAATGAGGCAAGAAGAAGCGAAGAAAAATGTCCCCGATGGGAGACGATGGAGAATTTATCTCGTGAATAAAGCATAAAAAATAAGAGAAGATAAACGTAAATAAGAGGGGCCACTGGTCCCACGATATCAAAGAAAGGAAAACTACCTCGTAGGGTAAAGGCGATGGATTTAGAGAGCCCAAAAGCTACTATAAATCCAATGCTGTGGATTCGAGCCACACGCCCCATGGCGACGCGAGCAACAGGCACAAAGAAAGAAAGCAGCCAAAGCTGCACGATGGAAATAACCTTTGACTAACAGAGAGACCAAGCCAAAAAAGGGCCTTCCCAAGTGGCAAGCCATGACGGAAAGTTGCGCGCAATGTCCCACCGCCGCGTCCCACGAAAGCGTCCCACGATGTTCCAAAGACGGTATTCCGCTACCCCGTTTTCTGGGCCGTACGATACCGACCGGCGTGTTTACCCCTCCGGGCAAGTTGCCTATTTCGACCCTACCAGGAGACCATCGCCGTTACCCTGGGTCTTGGTGTGACGCTTTGGCTTTGTCGACAAACGAGCTTGACTCGCTTGTCTGCAACTAGTCCATGAGACCGTTGGCCCTAAGCTTTTTGCCTTTTGACATCTGATGGATCTCGGCAAGCTCTAGTTTTGCAATTTGGCGCCGGAGCCCGGCCCCCAATTCCACCTTCACGATGTCAAGATGCTGTCATGGTCTGTCGTGGAGAAAAACCAATGACGATCATGGAACACAATACTTGGATGGTAGCAGTCTAGTAAACGAGGGGTGCATGAAAGGGGGCCGCTGGGCTGCAGCGCCCGCAAACCAGTACCGCATACGACGTCAAAGCTTGGTTTTTTTCCTTGTCTTTTTCTTCTTTTTTTTTCTCGAAACAAGCGGTACTGCACGCCATGTTACCATGCGCGAAGCATCATGACGTAAAAATTCGTCGATGTCGCGCTGTGAACAAAGGAACCGGGCTCTTCGTCGGCGCCCAAACAAGGCCCACGAGGCCCAGTCTAGTATAGGGAGAGGGGATGGGAAGGGCCAAAGCGAGGCTACGACTAGGGATATGGCCACCTGCCTGTACGAGACAAGGCAAAACGCTCTCGCAGTCGGGCGAGTCGCGGTAGAGATAGGGCGGACCTCCGTTTCAGCAGTTCGTTTTTGCATAGACCCCGGGGACCAGGTCCCGTTGTCTTGGGGAGCTTTGGCGACACGTCGGCGACTATGTCGACCGTTGAGCAGACTAGGACCCCGAACGCGGCCTATCAAATTTTCACAGAGAAGGCTTGCCATGGTGTGGCCAGGGTCGCTCCACCACATTTTTCAATCACAAGTATCTCGATTTTTTCTTCTTCGTTTTCCTCTTTTTTTGTGTCGTGCCTGTGTGCCTTGTCCGTCTACGCGTATCGCGTATTCGTATCGTGGCCTGGTGGCCATGGTCGGCGAACACTATCCCGCCTCGCCCGCTACTTGTATCCCACTATCTTGGTTTGCTTTTGCCATCCCGCCGTCGCTCGTCGCTATCTATCCCTTGAACGGTGCAAGCGGCCTTGCAGCTCTCCAGCTTCTGCCCCCAAGAGTGCGCCCCCAGCCCCGATGGCCCGGCACCCCCTCCGTGGCCTTTGACTGGCTCCACCGCTCTCCATCGAAACCGAATGTTTTTACCAAACCGGTCAACAGCCGCTTTTAGTGCCGTCTTGTAAGGAGGGGAGAACGGGCAAAGGGGCCCAGCCTTGGTGATCGTCTGCTTTGCCCCTTTGTCTTTTGTTGGTTTGGGCTCGGTTGGGGTTTGCAACGGTGAACGGAACCCGGCACTGAAGCGCGCTAGGTTCGAGACGTTGACGTCGCGATGCACGTAGGTGTAGCTTTTGTTGTAGCTTGTGATTGTATATGTCTTGTTGTTGTTGTAGTATCCCTTTTGTCCTTTGTTGTGTTTTTTTTTTGGTTCATTTTTTGTTTGATTTCTCGTTTCGTTACCAGGTTTCTCTTTTTCCTCTTGTCTCTTCCTTCCCGGCCTAACCTTGTTTCACAAGGCCATGCTTGTCAAAATGCCATGAAGGGAAACCGGAAAGAATTGCTTGAGAGGGACTAGATGCGCAGCCAGGCGTGGCAGACCAACAGCATTGTAGAACAATAAAAGCACGAGGTATCATTTCAACTGCCTGCGTTCAATCTGCCATCTCTTGATTTGTGCCTGGGGGTTTCCCATCGTTGTTCGTATTTCCCCCCGTTCTGTTCTCCATCTTGTTCTCCAGTTTGCCAGGCGAGGCCTCCATCGCCGCATCATTGTACCGAGGAACAAGAAGAGCGCATCAACAAGGCCGGTAGGATAAGTGGTCCATCAAGAGGATAGTTCGAAGCGAACGACAAGATCAACCTGGCAACCATTTGCCTTGTCTGCTACAGCTACTCCCTACAATGATCTCCAGTCTTTTCGGCACGTATTCCGCAGGGTGTGCAAAGGCGAATGGCAGGGCGTGCATCACCTATCTCCAGGGAAGTGGCCGGCCAAGACGCCCAGAGCCAAGGCCGACAGTTCATCAACAAGCCTTTTCTGCCTCGTTTCTTTCTTCCATTCTCCATCACTACCCTTTCATCTCGGTTTCCTGTTCATTGTCTCATTGCCTGAAGATTTTTGTTTGCACGCCCTCGCCCTCCGCCTCGCTCCGCCTCTGTCGTACGAGTTTTGAAATCTGGAGGCTCTTGGCACCGCCTTCGTGTTGGGTAGGAGAGAGAGGATACAAGGCCGTTATGTAAGTCCAACGCAAATCCGGAGGCTGGCTTCGCTGGGCACCGCCGTTCCGCACGCCGGCTCCATCTGGGGCCAACGGCTTTCAATGTGCCGCTGTCCGGTCGTGGGGAGGTGTAGACGGCGAACTCATAGGGCGGCGGGCGAGAAAAAAAAATAAGTGCAGTCCTCATTGAAGTCGGTGTACTTTTGTTGTGCTGGTTCTTTCAGTGTTGCAAAAGTACCTGTACTGGCGCATAGTGGACCACCGAGATCCGCGGATTGCCAGTGGCGAATAAAAGCGAAAAAGAAAAAAGAAAATTTTATGCAGACATCACTACCGTGATGGAGGCACAGCATCGCGCCAGAGGTGCCCTAAGGAGACACGCTAGACTCCAGCATTGTGGGCAAACAAAGCACGGCAAAGTGCATCCATTGTCTTGCATCTCCCTTGCATGTACAAACGTTGCTCGATGCGGCACCTGCGCTCGCTGAGCACCCGAGAATCTGCAATCCAAACAAATGCCATACGACAAAGGGGGGGACAGAAACAAGAAATCACAAGCGAGTGGCAAGACAGCTAAAAATGTTATGCAGAGGCTGCCTGGCTGCATTGCGTGGCATCGCCCTGCGATCGAGATGCGGTTGGACGGATGGGGAGGGGTTCGTCGATTTTGTCGATAGCCTGTAGGGCGAGATGTTCGCCTCCCTTTGTGTTTGCACCTTTGCGGCCCTTTCCTTCCCCTGACGCCGTGTCTCCTGGTATGCAACACCGGATCTGCCAGGCCCGCACACCCTCCTCGGGGCCCTCCTCGCTAAAAAATCGAAACCGTCGAAAGCCGTTGCGGTGATCAGTTCCCTGACAGGCTTACAGGGCAAACGAGCACCCACCACCAGATAATGTGCGAGTCAGACATTTCAGAACGCGTTCGACTTCTTCGACTTCTTCTACTTTGTGTCGTTCTCATCGAATCTTGCCCACCTGCCTTACAGATCTTGCTTGCCCATAGGGAGAAGGGCCGTTTCGAACGCTCCAGAGTGTTTGGGATCTCCATCCAAATGGGTCCCGGTATGGAATCCAGAGCTCCACGAGGTCCATCAGGCCCATCAAAGTCTGGTTATTCATTTTGATTTTCACCTTTTTCCTTGACTTCTGCCGCCGTTTTTGCCGACAGTCTTGCACAGATCGGGAAGGCTTCGAGAAGGCTTCTAGAACGGCGTTCGACCAGCCGTTGTTTTTGCGGGGCCGTTGACTCTCTCTCTCTCTTTTTTTTTCTTCCTTTTTTTTCTTTTCTTTTTTGGCCAACCAGCACTAGCCGCCCCCTCACCGTAGGCATCGGCTTTTACGGCTGTTCTTTCCTGATTCTCTTTTTTTTCGTCAGGTTGACGTGGACGATGAAAGCTGCCATGTTGAGGGGGCATTCTTGTCGAATCTCCTTCACCTCCTCACCTCCAACTTCTACCTACCAAAAAGGGAAGCTCCGTTGGGGTGTGGGCCACCCATGTTTTCCATGCTTCCATTTTACTGCCTCTCTCCACAGCAATCCATGTCTCGGATCTCCTTATGCCGTCTCTTGCCTGCCCATATTCCCCCTGCCTGCCCGTCCCACGCTGGTGCGTCGGCGAGCGTCGGCCAAATACCGAAACGGGCGGTCCACAAATAAAACCGCAAGAGCCAGAGCCGGCAGCCAGTCATCCAGTCGTTGAGGTATTGAGAAGGGTCTGGGTCAGAGGCGGTGTGCGGTTCTGTTGCAACATACGTAACAGAGGGGAAGGGAAGACAGGGCAGGTGCGGTTGCAGGCACAAGTACATATACTAGTACTAACACGCTCTGAGACCTGAGACTCCGGATTACAGCGTACTGGGAGCACTTCCCCTCATAACGCCGGACGTCACTGTCTGTTAGCGTCTCTCCCGAACGGAGGACAGGCCAGACCCGCAGGGCACAGAAACAGGAAGAGACAGGCACGCAAGGAGACCAAAGGAGACCAAGGTGACCAAGAAGGCCGACACGGAGTAAGACGGAGTGGACATCGCTACGGAGGCACGGAGGACAGAGGACAGGAGGACAGAGGACA